>CAUYON010032640.1:0-17981 GCA_963573935.1 Arctocebus calabarensis
CTGTGGCTCAGCAAGTAGGGCGCCGACCCCATATACCGAGGGCTGCTGGTTCAAACCCGGCCCTGGCCGAACTGCATCAAAAATTAGCTGGGCGCTGTGGCGGGTGCCTGTAGTCCCAGTTACTTGGGAGGCTGAGGCAAGAGAATCGCTTGAGCCCAAGAGCTGGAGGTTGCTGTGAGCTGTGACTCCACAGCACTCCACCGAGTGTGATAGAGTGAGACTCTGTCTCCACAAAAAAAAAAAAAAAAAAAAAAAAAGGCTTTTGGAAGTCTGAACAAATCATAGCTCAATGAAGGAGATTTCAGGAACAATGGAGGCCAGTGGAGTGGGCCTAGTTTTTGTTCACCCTTGGTACCATATTACCAGAAGCAAGCTGTCTCCCTTATTTGCAGAGGCCAGGAGATATTATTTTCAGTTGACAAATGAGTTGAAATAAACAATTTGGTAAAATACCACTATTTGAAGAGATCTTAAATTTTGCCTTTTTTAATTGCTCTGTCACAGCTGTATGTATTTTGGGGGTACATGAGATATTTTGATGAATGCATGCAATGTGTAATGATCAAGCCAAGGTAATTGGGATATCCTTCAGCTCAAACATTTGTCTTTTCCTTGCCTTGGGAACATTACAGTTTTTCTCTTGTAGCTATTTTAAGATATACAATAAATTATTAACTATAATTTTGCCCATCATATTACTGAATAATAGAACTTATTTCTTCTATGCAACAGTATTTTTTGGTAAGGATCTTACCTTTTAATCACTCACAAAAAGGGAAACTTATAAATGAAAAAAGACAAATGAGATAAATCAACCAACAAAAATGTATTGAAATTTACTAAATATATACTTAGACTTTGATTAGAACTTTAAAAATGTAAAAACAAGCAAAAAATGTATAGATTAACTAAGGAAATGTATTAACTGACCATTGAATGATATTAAGAAATCATTGTTACTGTTTTTTTAGATGTTTTGATGAAATGTTGGTTTTGTTTTAAAATAATTTTTACATACATATTTATAGACAAAACAATTTAATGTATGGTATTAGCTGCTATATGATATGGGTGAGGAGATGTATACAACTCTGACTTTATATTGGATTCTTAAAGGAAAATAGCTCATGGAATTAACTATCACGGGTGAATCTGAAAATTTACTTTAGATAAAGTTTACTTTAGATGAACTGGAGAATAGCTTTGGAGATTCCTCTTCAAATATGAGAAGAATGCCCCTGACCAAGGCCACAAAAACAGTATCAAAAGCTTTCATTCCTTTGTGTCCTTTGGTTCAGGAATTGCCTACGTTCTGCTTCCTTTACCTTCTGCCCATGAGTTCACAGCCTCATCTTACCCGGCTTTCTTTCTAGCTCCCTCTTTCATGGTGCTGACTCCAGGTTGGTGAGTCTAATGAGCCCCGGCACACCTTGGCATGCTATTTCCAGTGTAGACTTCTTTATCTCCACATATACTATGACCCTGGCCAAGTGGAACCATGTCCCTCAGCTTTGCCAAGCCTTCTGCCAAAGGAGCTCCTAAAGACTCTGTTTGTGGATGTACAAAAGTGACAGATAAAATTATGGTTTTCACATCTGATCATCAGAATTTAAAGAGAAAGTGTGAAATTACAGGTGCATTGTAGTTTCACCACACAGTTAGATGAGCCGTATTTCAGATCCCAATGGAACAATTCTGGGAAATGCTAATTTAATTTGAATGTAACTTTGAATTTCATCAAAGGGCTACAAATTGTCATTCTTTAAACCATAGTTCAAGTAATATAATAATTTTCAAACTATAGGCCTTGTTCCCTTCATAGGTTGTGAAATTACTTTAATGGGCAGGAAAAAGCATTTTTAATAGATGAGACTAGATTGGAACAGAATAAAATGAAAATGTTAAAGTGAGTCATACAGAATGAGTGTATGTTTTGTAGAACTTTTATATTAGCTTTGCAAGTGTGTGTTTGCATGCACTTACTGTGTCACAGTGTAAAATCAATTTCTTACTGTGTGGCCATCAGCAAAAAAAATGGAAAATCCTAGGTAATGAATAATAATTAAAAAAAAACCCAAAAGGATTCAGAGGGAGAAAACAAGACAACTCTTGAATGGAATTTTTTTTCATTCACCTGAATCAGAGAACTAAAGCTAAACCATGACAGAAATCAGAAATTACCCAGCAAAAGCAACAAGCTACTACCTGTCACCTGCTTTGTTGTTCTTCTTCGTGGTTTTTCTTACTGTGTTTTCCTGTTGAGTTTCTTACTACCTGTCACCTGCTTTCTTGTTCTTCTATGTGATTTTTGCTTACTGTGTTTTCCTGTTGAATTTAAAAGGCACTACACATTTTTGTTACTTGGTAACTGCCATTTTCAGACTAGATTTTTTTCTGTTTCTGGATGCAGTGTGCATGAGACCAGGTGACAGCAGCAGGGATGAGTAAAATTGCATAATTTTGCAGTTGACCCACCACAGGCCCAGCTGAAGAACTGTTCCCCTGCTCCAAAGTTTAGGTCATGGTAAGAACAAGGTAAGATGACATTAGTCACTCAGATACAGGTTGGAGCTGTGACAAACAATGTTCCTTCAAGGTTGGCCATATGCCAAGGCCATATTTGGCCAAAGAATACATGCCCTTTGAAATCCTAGCAGGCACACACCTACAAATTCTTAGCTAATGAAAGTTTCATTTATTGTTACAGCCCCAGGGTGGAGAAAACAATTTCCCCCATGCCATTTTTTTCTTTTATATAAAACTTTACATAAGAACTAAGAACTTTTATAGTGCCTACAAACCTGGAAGTGTTTAATACATCCTCTTGTGACACTCACAGCCTCTCACTGTTGTTTGAGAGCTGCCACAGAATGGGTTTGCATGTTCCCATCCCAAAGGGTGGGAGTTTTAAGAGTTTTAAGTCCTATTAAAACTCTTTAAATAAAGAGGTGAACCCCCACCGGGATAGGTACTATGGAAGTGTATAATTAAGACCGAGAATCCATCTCAGGATGTTGTGATCATTTGGAAAATGGATTGTTCAGTTTCTGACCAAGGGAGTCAGGAGGAAACAAGTCAGAAAGTCTTAAAAGGGCAAGGGGGGTGGGGGATACAATTGGAGAGAAGTTGTAAGGAACATGAAAGGTATTTATCAGACGACCTACAATGTCATCTTCTCGGAGGTATGTTCTGAGGCACAGGAGGCAAGGCCTACCATGGTGAAGGCAGAGTGGAGGGGATGGTTGGGATGGCTCCTCTGAGCAGTCACAGGTGATTCCTCGGGGGCACAGCTGGCACCCACAGAGAAGGGAAAGGGTGTGTAGAATGGGCACTGTGGGCTCCCAGGACCACAGCGACGCACAGCTCCAGCTCAACTCTGATGCAAGCCAGTACTTTGCCAAGCTGTCCTTTCCCAGGGAACAGAGTCTGCCCGGGTTCACGTTCTTGCCTCATTGCAAATTTCAGGTGAGGTGGCAAGAATGGCATCTGAAACACCTCCTGGCAGAGAGAACATTTCTCCTCTCCCTTTTCCCAGAACTTGTTTTCTTTTTTACCTCTCTGTGTTCCTGCTTCACACTGGAGCAGCTGAGCAGTGGAGTGAGGCAACCTGCGTTCAAATCCTGCCGCCCTACTCTCTTGCTTTGTGGCTAGAGCAAACCACTGGGCTCCTCCAAGCCTCAGTGTCCTCAGCAGTAACATGAAGAGATAATAACTCTTCCCTTATAGGTTTGTATGAGGGTTGGGATAAGGCATGTGAAGTGCTTTGCAAACATTCAGCACTCAAGGTCACTGTTTCTCTACCTCTTATAGGATGTTTAGCAGCATCCTTGGTCTCTGCACACTAGACACTAGTGCCTGTCCTTCCTCCCCACAGCTGTGACAACCCAAATTGGCTCCAGACATTGCCAAATGATCCCCAGGGGGGAAAATTGCTCCTGGCTAAGCATGGATTCCTACTTGCCCAAATACTCTCCCTCTCTCTCAGTTTTGAAAAAGAAAATTATCATGTTATTAATAGCCTAGATGGCAAGAAAATAATATCTACAGCAAATAGTAAGAACCTGAGGCTGGCCTACAGCCAAGTGAGTGTCTTTGGAAGAAGACCCTTCCCCAAATGAGCCTTGAGATGACCGCAGCCCTAGGTAATATATCTGTTGCAGCCTTTGACAGATCCTTAGTCAGAGGCACCCAGCTAATCCATGCTCTGATGCCTGACTCACAGAACTTCTGAGATTATAAATGCTTATTCTTTTGGTTTAGTTAGCTCAGAGGTTACAGTGCCAGCCACACACGGGGGCTGGTGGGTTCGAGCCTGCCCCAGTCCTGCTAAACAATGATAACCACAATAATTAAAAAAAAAAATAGCCAGGCATTGTGGCAGGGGTCTGTAGTCCCAGCTACTCTGGAGGCTGAGACAGGAGAATCTCTTAAGCCTAAGAGTCTGAGGTTGCTATGAGTCTGTGACACCATGACACTCTACCAAGGGCGAAATAGTGAGACTCTGTCTCAATAAAATAAAATAATAAAATAAACATAAATGCTTATTCTTTTAAGCTGCTAAGTTTTGGAGTATTTTGTTGTGAAACAATAGGTAATTAAGGCTAGGACCAACAATGTATCAAGTAATATATCAGGAGGGGCATAGGAAGCAGATGAGTAGCCAGAGTCCCTGCACGCACAGGGGTTATACCCCAGGGTGGTTCCATAGGGAGATCCTGAGGCTGCTATGGGTTTTTTCGGGGTGGGCAGCACATTGGCATTCATTGCTTAGGTCCACCTCATAGGCATTACCTGGTTGTCTCATACACATTTAGTGCTCTCCGTACGTGACTTCCTGAAACATCTTGGAATTAATTATCTCTTTTATCTTTGTAGGGCTGGGGATTTCATTCTTCTTTCCCTTTCTTCTTGGGCTATAGTTGGGTTATAGCTTTCATATGAAAGCTATAAATTGGTTTCATAGTAGGGCTGAGTACACTGGATACTTTTTCTTCCACTCTTGAGATACTTTGCTAAGAAGAATATGTTCCAATTCCATCCATGTAAACATGAAAGAGGTAAAGTCTCCATCTTTCTTTAAGACTGCATAATATTCCATGGTGTACATATACCACAATTTATTGATCCATTTGTGGGTGGATGGGCACTTGGGCTTCTTCCATGACTTAGCAATTATGAATTGGGCTGTGATGAACATTCAGGTGCAAATATCTTTGTTATAAAGTGATTTTTGGTCTTCTGGATATATAGAGGAATTGAAGGATTGAATGGCAGGTCTATTCTTAGATCCTTAAATGATCTCCAAACATCTTTCCAAAAGGAACATATTCGTTTGCATTCCCACCAGCAGTGCAGAAGTGTTCCCTTTTCTCCACATTCACGCCAACATCTCTGGTTTGGGGATTTTGCGATGTGGACTGATGTTACTGGGGTTAGAGAATATCTCAAAGTGCTTTCAACCATGTCTTATGGATCTCCCTCTTCCATCCCTTCGTGATATCTCAGGAAGATCTCATAGCTTTCTGGTCACTTTTTTTTTTTTTTGAGACAGAGTCTTACTTTATCGCCCTCAGTAGATTGCCATGGCATCACACAGCTCACAGCAACCTCCAACTCCTGGGCTTAGGCGATTCTGGTGCCTCAGCCTCCCTAGTAGCTGGGGCTACAGGTGCCCACCGCAACGCCTGGCTATTTTTCTGTTTTGCAGTTCAGCCGAGGCCGGGTTTGAACCTGCCACCTTAGGTATATGGGGCTGGTGCCCTACTTGATGAGCCACAGGCGCCGCCCTCTGGTCACTTTTTATTATTAAAATGTCCTGTCCTATCTATGGTAGTTTCAAACTAAATCTCACATCACATATAATGTTTATTCTCCTTCTCAAACTGCCAGGCCTGGGTAAGTTTCAGTCAGGGAGTTTAGAGTGAAGAAGAGTGTGGATCACCTTTTCACTTCTGACATTTCTGTGTTTGGGTGAGAAGCAGGGAGTATAAGATTGACAAGTGTCTATTTATTTATGTGACTGTTATGGGCTGATTGCATCCTCCCAAAATTCATATATTGAAGCCCTTACTCCCTGTGTCTCAGACTGGGACTTTATTGAGGCCTTTAAAGAGGTGATTAAGTTAAAACAAGACCATTAGTGTGAGAGCTAAGGCAATCTGACTGGCGTCATTATGAAAGCAGGAAATTTGGACACACAAAAGAGGCACCAGGGTGTAATTGCCTGAGAGATGACCATGTAAAAGCAACAGAGGTCTCAGAGGAAACCAACCCTTGGTTTTGTAATTCCAGCCTCCGAACTGTGACAAAGTAAGTTTCTGTTGTTTAAGCCACCCAATCTGTGGTGTACTGTTAGGGTAGCCCTACTGGCTGAATACAGTGACCATTGGTGGGGTGTTCTAGGGGGCCCATTGCCCTCTAAAGGCCACCTTGTTCATGGGTGCCATGTGGCTGTTTCAGGGGCTCAGGGAAGTCCTTCTTGGGGCTCGGTTGTTTGGTATAGTAAATATTCAGGAATTCAACTTTTTCTGATCCCCTGTCAGCTCCCGCTCGGGATAGTCCACCTGATAGCCTCTTGCTCCTAAGGTCTCTTTCCTAGCGACAAAGCCTCTTGGCTAGGGTACCCAGTGAGATGTCTCAAGCCAGCTACATTCCTAGGGTCCTTTCACTGCAGGAAGCCCACATATCCTGCCACACCCAAGAGCAGACTGCACACTGCTCCCTAGTCGGAGCCTCTTTTCCCAAATCCCTTCTTTTTTTCTTTACTCAATAGACACAGAGGACAGATGAGCAGTCCCACTTCATAAGCAGGTATCCAAGCAGGAAAAACAATACAAAAAGGACCCCCTTCTTGTCTGCACCTGTAAATCTCTGCATGCTTTCTTTTATCTCTTTCTTTTGAGGGATATTCCTTTCATGGGGACAGAAGGCAAAGCCATAGCATCCCCCACAAGGCTGTCATTTTGAGACTCTGAAAATTCTCCTTGAACTTTGTTTCCCAATGTGGTCTGCATATGTACATATAGATTGGAGGGAATTGTGTGCTGCCAGTTGGTTAACAGAGCCAATTCAGCCATTTCTTACCTGGCTCCCAGTTGCTTTAGGCTCCCTTTAGAATGTACATTGCTTATCACATCCATCTCCAGCCAGTTCCGGAACATGTGGAGAAGTCCTATTTAATGCCCTACAACAGTTCAGTTTACTTAAAGTATATTTTAGAGGCTGACATAGTATGAAAACATTATAATTTGTTTCACTAGTCCTCTGTTGACAAACATTTGTGTTGGACCCAGGTTCTTGCTATTGCTTCAGTGAATGTCCTCTTATTATTTTTGTGAACATGTGAGAGAGCGTGTGTGCACATGTGGGTGTATGGATACATTTCATGGGCTAAATTCCTAGAATTAAAACTATAGGGTCAGGGGTGGGTGTCATGGCTCATACCTATAATCCTAGCACTCTGGGAGGCTGAGGCGGGTAGATTGCTTGAATTTAGGAGTTTGAAACCAGCCTGAACAAGAACAAGGCCCTATCTCTAAAAACAGCCTGGTGTTGTGGTGAGTGCCTGTATTCCAAGCTACCCAAGAAACTGAGGCAAGAGAATCACTTGAGCCCAGGAATTAGAGGTTGCTGTTAGCTATGACATTATTGCACTCTACAGAGGGCAACAAAGTGCAACTTGGTCTCAAAATAAAACAAAAAAACTACAAGGTCAGAATTAATTAGCATAATCTCAGTTACTCTGTACATTATCATAAAGTAAACTTTTACTTTTGACATTACTGTGAAATAAAACTGACTTTTTAATTTTGGTGAACAGTTTTATGAATTTTAACACAGGTGAATTCACGCAGCTACCACTATAATCAGGGTACAGAATAGTCCACAACTCCAAAAAAAGTTCTTATGGTATCTCATGACCCTCTTCCTCTCACCCACAACCTCTGAAAACCACTAGTCTGCTCCAGCAGGATTTTTAGTGATACTATCCTTCTATTTGTTTGGTATGATTGATTGACCAAGTAATGACTACTCTGTCATGAACAGGTTCAAGACATTCGTTGCTAGTCTCTTAACTGAGATCATGTTTCCATGTAATTAACCCTGATGAAGGTATAAACTACTTAAGTGTTTAAAAAAAAAAACAAACATCGAGCCTTAAGAAAGGTAAGCCTTAAAAAAAAAAAAAAAAAGAAAGAAAGGTAAGCCTTATTGGCATACGAGACTATCATTGTATGTAAGTCCACATATTTTTAACAATTATGAATGAAATCATATAAAAGACTAAAATGTGGCTCAGTGCCTGTGGCTCAATGGGCTAAGGCGCCAGCCACGTACACCTGAGCTGGCAGGTTCGAATCCAGCCTGGGCTGCCAAAAACAATGACGGCTGCAACCAAAAAATGGCTGGGCGTTGTGGCGAGTGCCTGTAGTCCCTGCTACTTGGGAGGCAATTGGAGGTTGCTGTGAGCTGTGATGCTACAGCACTCTATCCAGGGTGACAGCTTGAGGCTCTGTCTCAAAAAAAAAACAACAAAAAAAGACTAAAATGTAAGTACAGTTTAGATAATAATAAAACACACATCCTATACTCATTCCCCCACCTAAGGTGTAGAATATTGGAGTACCTTTGATGCCCCATTTCCTGGTCCCAATGGCATTCCCTCTTCCTAGACCTAAGGAACGACATCAAAACTCAAACCAAAATTTTTTGAATATTGTGTGTCATATTTAGGAAGGGGTTAGAATTTTTTTCTTTATATCAAAACTTGAATTATAGAGTGTCTCCAGGACCTTCGACCCCTAGGGGCTTGAGGGGGCTTAGTAGAAACAAAAAAACAAATGAACAAACAAACAAAATCTGAATTACTCTGTGATAGGATAGTGCCTCCATGTTTACAGTCTAACTTCTAGAACTCGCGGCAAAAGAGACTTTGCAGACGTGATTAAATTAGAGGCCTGAGATGGGAAGATTATCCTGGACTATTGAGAGGAAGGTGTCCCGCGCAGTCACAAAAGTCCTTATGGGAAGGAGGGATGAGAGTATCAGGAAAGGAGATTCGGGAATGGAAGCAGGGGTTAGAACGATTTGAGGAAAAGAGTGTGAAGTGAGAAATGCAGGCAGCCTCTAAAAGCTGGAAAAGGCCTTTATGATGATCAAGTTGTGTTGCTTTCAGCTAATAAGTTTGGTACAGCAGCAATTGGAAAGTATACACGCCATATGTTTTCAAAAAAGATTTGTTGAATGCTAACTATAATATGATGTTGAAATATTTTTATTTTAACGTAATTTCAAACTTTCCAGTCACAAGAATAAGAAATGCCTGAGTTCCCTTAACTCATATTCACCAACTGTTAATATTTTCTTCCATTTGCCTGATCATTTGCTCTTATTTACTTTTCTATTTTTTTTCAAAACCGTTTGGAAGTAATTTTCAGGTTATGATCTAGCCACAAACTCTCTCATGTCTCTTTCCTAAAAGCAGGAACTTTCTTACATAAGCACACCACCACTATCGAAATCATAAGTCAAAACTTTGATATAACGCTATGACCTAAAATTCAGATTTAAGTTGCTCTGTTTGTTCAGCAATGTTTTTTTGTTTTTTTTTTTGTAGAGACAGAGTCTCACTTTATCGCCCTGGGTAGAGTGGCGTGGCGTCACACTGCTCACAGCAACCTCCAGCTCTTGGGCTTAAGTGATTCTCTTGCCTCAGCCTCCCTAGTAGCTGGGACTACAGGCGCCCGCCACAGCGCCCGGCTATTTTTTTGTTTTGCAGTTCGGCCGAGGCCGGGTTTGAACCCGCCACCTTCGGTATATGGGGCCGGTGCTCGCTCGCTGAGCCACAGGAGCCGCCCGAACTTTAATTTTTATTTGTGTTTCTTTATATGCAACTTTCTTTTTTCTATGGCTACCTTAAAGATTTTCTCTTTATATTTGATTTTCCACAATTTAACTATAATATATCCAGTTATGTATGTGTTTGGGTGTGTAAGTGTGAGAGATGCTGCTTGTTTGAGCTTCTTAGATGTAATTTTGGAAAATTCTAGGACTGTTCAAATACATCTTTTACCCTTTTATTTCACTTTGTTGTCTCATTTTTCCTACAGAGATTCCATTTTCACATTTGACAGACAAAAACTCTTGGATGCTCTGTTCTGTATTTTTTTCCACTCGTTTGTTCACTGTATTTTTAGTTCAGATAATTTCTATTGACCTATTTTCAGGTTTGCTGATTCCTTCCTTGGCTGTGTTTAGTTTGCTTATTAGCCTATCAAGGGAATTCATCCTCTCTGATATTTTGGGGGTTGGAGGTTAAATAACATTTTCATTGGACCATTTTTTTTTTTTTAAGGCCAGGGCTGGGTTTAAACCCCCCACCTCCGGCATATGGGGCCGGCTCCCTATTCCTTTGAGCCACAAGCACCACCCCATTGGACCATTTTTTATATGTAATTTCCATCTTTCTGTGGAAATGAGCAATCTGATCATATATATCATCTACTTTTTCCACTAGATCCTTTAACATGTTAATCATAGTTGTTCTCAGTCCTCATCTAATATCCAGCATCTGGGTCACCTCTGAGTCTGGCTCTATTGATTGCTTCATCTCTTGACAATAGATTTTTTTTTTCTTACTTTATTTTATGTGTGTGTGTGTGTGTATCCTATAATTTTTATTGAATGCTAGATATGCACTATCATATTTAATAGAGACTAAAGTAAATAATATTTATGCTCAGAAATGGTCATGCCTCTTCTTCCAGGTCATTAGTTTTAGAGAAGTTGGGTCAGTAATTGAGCCAGAGTTGGGTTTTGAGTTTTTGTTTAGCTTCAGTGTACCACTGTCTTCAAATTCCTCCACTAACGGGCCACTGTCACCCTGTGTTTAGTGTGAGGTGAAGGTACTGGAGGGTTTACTCAAGGGCTCCTGCTCTGCCCTCAGCTTTCAGCTGTGAATATGTGTGTCAGAGAGGGGTTTTCCAATGTTCTTGTCCCACGTCTAGTGGTAAAATGCTTACTATTCAGTGCTGGGCTTCTGGTAGTGTTAGGGTGCATCCTTGGTTATGCTTGTCCAGTTTCAGTCTTAGGTAGGGTTTACACCTTAGGGGTGGGCCTCTTGGTCTTCCTGCCCTGTTCCCTGTGGAACCCAAACTCTGCCTGTATTTGCGTTGAGTTTGGGCAAGTGATAGTTTTCTGCCACTCCCCTGGTCATGGCAGAGCTCTGCTTTATGTGGGATAGACTCTGGAGTCTAAGAGATTCTAGTTCCCTCTAGACAAAATCTGTCTAAAGGTAGGTGGATATTGTTCCTACCCTTCTCCTAGTGGCCCTAGGAGAAAGACGACTCGTCCTTCCCTCAAGGTATAAGGCTTTTGCTTCGTATGAGAGGTGGGCAGGGGAAGCAGGCAGGCTTTCATGCTCTCACAGTGTTTGCCAGTACCTCCTGGATTCCTGTGTCTAGGAGGGGGGCTCTCTCCTGCTCTCCTAGTTTTTCTCAGGAGCACCCAGGGAGAAGACGTACAAATTTAGTGCAAACTCTTCCTGTGTATAGGGAATCCCGGTTACTCTGAACTGATATCCTAGCCCATAGCCCACTCTTGTCTTGAGGGAATGCTTAACATGGCAGCTGATTTCTGCTTACCTGCTTCTGTGGTGGCCATTCCTCTGGTAGTGCTCTACCAAACCTAAAACTGTTTCTGTGTCATGTTTCTCCTTGAAGGGGTTTGTCACTCTTTGAAATTCAGCTCCCTTTGTTGCCTTGTGACCAACAGCTATCTGATGAGTATGAGAAAAGTTATGATTTTATAGGTTTGTTATTAGTTGGAAATGTCATTCTCTTTTGACTTTCTGTATTCTAAGCCACTGTCTGAACTGTACTTTTCCCTTTTCATGACTGTTAGTGAGTCCAAGCAATGGGCTCACTCCCAGACATGCATAGAAGCCAATACTATGGCACCAGCTTTGGAGAAAAGAGAGACAGAAGACTGTGCTCAAATCTGTCTCCCTGAGCTGGGTCTGGGGGTAGGTTCTATAGACAGAGGGTAACTACGGAGAAAGAGGAAATACACTAAGGTGTGATCTGATTGGGTCATGCAAAGAGATGATGATGTATCCTTGGCTCTAAAGTTCATTCCTCCACAAAACAGGGCACCATCCCTTCTTAATTCAGTCCTCATTCTTAGGGTCTGCCTGTGGCTGGCTTTTTCATTCTAGCTGGCTCCAGGGTCACCAGTCAAACACACTTGGTTCATCTGAACATGCTCAGGTTATGTGACCTAAACCCAGGGCTTCTTTCGACCGAAAAACAATTCAGTATTTTATTACGTGTTGTTACTGACAAAGTTGAACGTGGACTAAACTTGTTCTGCAGTTGCATCAGGTTACCCATGGGTCCCCAAGCCATTAGCAGATCTGTGCCCTTATAGACTCCTTGTCAAACGTGGGTGGTGGTGAGCTTCTGGAATTTAGTAGAGGGCATCAGAGAAGGTCTTCAGGGAGGAGATCATGCATGGGCCATGTAGTTGTCTATTACCTACAATAAAGGGCCCTCCACAAGAGCAGGAGGCAGCATTTTGCCATACCTCGCTTTGCTTCAACTTACATTTTTCAGTTCATTTTATTTCATAAAATGACCTTCAGAGTGACTATTTTCTGCTCCAAATCCTTTTTTTTTCCTTTTGGCTCATCTTGGAGAGCACATCAAAGTTTTAAAGATGTGTGAAAACCCTTGCAAGGTAACCCTGATGTGCTTAGCATGACTTATTCCTTCAATTCAGTGTTACTGTTATGGAGCTAAAGAAAGGTGAGGCCCTCCTGTGCTCATTTAATGGACTTGAAGTTCTTTCTTGGCATGTTTTGTTTTGTAAAATATAGAAATTTCTTTAACCCAGTGATTCTCAACTCTCTTTAATTCTAAAGCCCCTTTGATAAACATGAAAACTTTGTACCTTTCTTTATTGTTATTTATAATTCAAATTTAAAAACTTGACTGAAAACAAAACAGAGGGCTAAATGGCTGCTTTATATGCATACCTCACCCCTTCGCCCATTCTAATAAGTCCCCATTAGCAACTCAGAATCACTGGCTAGACTTGTTCATTATTTTGCCAGAGTATTGAATCTCGATATTGAGTCATCGTTTTCTCATGATGTGTATTAAGGAATAATCAGAAAACAGAAGAAATGAATATAAATTCTATGGAAGAAGAAAGTTAACAGCATTTATTAATAAGAGCTTCTTAGAAGAGGAAAATACAGGAAAGAAAATGTTTTGAATAAATAAGGGCTGAGAAATTCCCACGATTAGATAAAGATGTAAAGTCTCAGATTGGGTTGTGTATACAGTGAAAGGAATTCTCTTTTTTTTTTTTTTTTTTTGAGATAAAGAGTCTCACTATGTCGCCCTTGGTAGAGTGCTGTGGCATCACAGCACACAGCAACCTCAACTCCTGGGCTTAAGCAATTCTCTTGCCTCAGCCTCCCAAGTAGCTGAGTAGCTGGGACTATAGGCGTCCACCATAGCACCCGGCTATTTTTTGTTGAGCTTGTCATCATTGTTCAGCTGGCCCAGGCTGGGTTCGAACCTGCCAGCTTTGGTATATGTGGCCGGCTCTGTAACCACTGTGCTATGGGCGCTGAGCCAGTGAAAGGACTTCTTATGAGGAAACTTCTGGGTTTAAAATTATTATCTGGGCCAGGCACAGTGCTCACATCTGTAATCCTAGCTCTGTGGGAGACTGAGGCAAGATTGGTTGAGGCCAGAAGTTTGTTAGAGACCAGCCTGAGCACGAGTGAGAATTTGCATCTACAAAATGTAGAAAAATTAGCCAGGTGTAGTGGTGAGCCCCTGTAGTCTCAGCCACTGGGGAGTCCAGAGTTTGATGTTGCAGTCAGCTATGATGATGCCACTGTACTCTAGCCCAGGAGACGGAGAAGACCCTTTCTCAACACCAAACAACAACAAAAATTGATCAGAAAACATTGTTGAGGAATAATTGGACAGGAAATGGAAACAAGTTAAGTTTTGAAATATGGGAAAAATGCAGTTGGAAACAGGAGATAATTTTCTTCCAACAAGACATTAACTATCTGTGTACCCTTCACAAGACTACTACTCCTGGAATCAGTTTCCTCTTCCCCAGAGCAAGCGAAATAAATTGGATCAGTGCCAAGCACTTTGCTGCCCACAGAAGAAATGAGGCCCACAAGTTTGTTACCTCATTTCAGGACGAGAAATTACGAAATTGCACGTGCCCTTTTATGAACAATTTATGAAATTGTTACCACTTAAACAGCTGAGATGGTTAATTTTAGTGGCTTTCTATTTTTAATGACGTCCTTCTATTGAAGTAGACAGTTTTGTTAGAAATACGTATACTTTTCCATAGGGCTCGATAGGGCTATTTTCATTTTTAATGTATAAATATTTTTATTCTTCCTGAATTTTCTGTGGTGCAGAAGTTTCCTTAGCCTCTTTCCAGTTTGTTGCTTTACCTGAAGTCATTGCTGGTACAAAATTTGTTCTGTAAACAAATGTTGGTTAATCTATAAATGAATCTTCAAGTTTCTTTCTGTTTCTAAATTTCATGTTTTTTTTAATCAAGAAATAAAAAAATTCACAATTGGTATAGAGCTGGAGTTTTTTAGAAACTAATTTTCTTCCATTTTGGATATTTTTGGTGTTTTTCCTCTTAATGTTACAAAGTTCTAATAGATAGCAGAACTGTACCAGGTGACACAGTTTAGTTTTATTGCATTTGTGCCTCAGAAGCCCTAGGTGGTGAGTACCTACAATATCACAACCAGCTCTGAGAAATTATTTATACTATTTTTAAAGTTTTTTTGAAGTACCTTCATTTTAGCAGAAATGTACCTGCATTTTCTTCCTCTACTTTGAGATGGGTAGTGCAAGTAATATGCATTTAGTGTTCTTTTAGTTTTTTAAAAAAAATTACATACAGCACATATGGTTTGAGTACTTTACCTTGTTAATTTTGACCTACATTATACAGAAACAAAGAAAATAGATTTGCTACTGCCCAGCTACTTGGCTTAGAAGACAAGTACTTGATCATTGCTGCGCTGAAGAATGAATGCCAGGTTGAAATGAGTAGGAATAGGATAAAGTTTCCAGGAATTAGGAAATTGGGGCACAAGTTTCCTCCTATTGAACCCCAATCCTCCTTCCCTCTCACACAAATGCTTCTGTCCCCCCTTCCTTCACTCTGGGCTATAGGGACCAGCTTGCTTCCCTTCTCAGCTCTGCCTGCTACTCCTACCCAGCAGTTCTGGTCCATGCAGTGATGAATGCAGGTTCACACCTATTCTCTTCCTTGTTGGTTTCTAAAGCAAGAATACTCTATTAGTGTTTTCTACTAACTTTACCTGCTAGTGAAGAACGAGAAACAGATCTTTTCATTCAGGCCTTGGTAAGCTGTGGAGACGGAGATGGTTCTCAGCAGCTTCAGATGAAGGGTGAGGAAGAGACAGGAGGTCTCTGGTAAGGGTCGACCCTGCTGTTGTTCCATCAGCCAGTGTTTGGTGACCATCATGTTCATGTGCCTGCAATTAATGACCAGACTCACCAGCCAGAGTGTGGGCTGGTTTGTGAAAACTGAGGCAATATTTTTAAAGTCACAGAATGGTGTTGGAGCTGCTGCCCCACAAATATGGATATATAAGCATGTATGTATGTTGTCAACCTACTTTGTTATTAGGTTTCTTCCCTCTTAACAACAAAGAAATTAGCAAATTTGAAGTGTATCATTTGTAACAAATTAGAAAGTGTTGTAAAATGTTAATCATTATGTAAAAATGACAATAAGAAGTCACAATGTTTAGAAAATACTATGTATTTTTGAATAGATCAATGGATAAACAACTCCATTTTTTTCCCCGTGACTTTTTTTTTTTTACTAGTAGAACCTTTGAGATACAATTTATAAACATTATAAAATTCCCTAACTGGGTGAGTTGCTGTCTTTATTAAAGGTACATGTGTCTTTTGAAAACTCAAGCCATCATTCATTCTGAAAAATAGGAAGTTTATACATTCCTCTTGTGTCCTTATGCATGGCTTATTACCAATTTAATTCCATGCTAACTCACTTGAATAGACAGAATACAGTCTGTGCTGTAGGGATCTAGAATGTCTATAATGTAATGTATCTTATAGATACAATTACCACAGTCTTTATGTCTCTTCACTTTATTGTTCTGAGGATACAACTGTAAAGAAATTTTGCCTGTGTATTTGATATTTTATCATGGCACTCAGATCACAAAGCTTCTATGGTTCATTTTGAAACTTTGAAGGAAATGATACCCCTATGATTTAAAGTTTAAGTTAATTATCTTCTGCAGATTGCTTTTGGAAGTATAGGTAGTCAAGAAGTAAAAGTGGTTTTATATTTCAGACATAGAGGATAGCATAATATAGAGAAGACTTTATTTTAAATAGATTGTATCCAGAGCAGGGAAATTAAGTCACCTTCATATAACAGTTTCCTGGGCTTTTCCTTATTGTTGTATAATCCTAACACTCATCCCTGCTCCTTATTTATGAATCCAGTGACTTATTGAAAATTTATCACTGATTTCATATACCCCCTAAAAGGCAGTATCATGTTTTAGATTAAAATTGTGAAAGATGTTTTAGGGTCATTGAGCAATTTCTTTCCCCCAATAATTAAGGTGTCTATACAGGTAAAGACCTAAGTAAACACATAGACGAGGATAGCCGCCCTTTAGGTGGGAACATGTTGTATTCGGCCAAAAAGTTATGGAGTGAGTGATTGGTGATACAGACTTCTTTGGAAGTAGGTGCTGCTGAAAGTTTTTCGCTCAGTAGTGTTTATAATCTATTAATATTGGAAATACTTAGGCAACAGTGTTCTAAGCATTAGCCTAGTGCATAATAAACCCTAGGCTTTAATAATCCAAGTGAGGTATAATTTTAGAAGCATCTGCTGTTGTCATCTAGGTTTTCTTCTCAAACTTATAACTGCAACAGTAAAACTGTATCTCTCTGAAGTATTTAGGTCCAAGGCTAATTAAGGAGATGCTGAAAAACCAGGAATTTCTGCTGGAATTCAGCCAGTTGTACTTAGCTGTTTCTAGTCATTTGGTGTATCTAGTTTATAGAAATAACCCAAGCATCTTAGTAAGCCCAAGCGGTCAGGAAATGGTTTTCAGATTTTAGTGTGCATTTCCCTCATGTGGAGTGCTGCCTAGAATGTAAATTCCTGGGCACTTCCTCCAGAGATCTGATTCTGTGAGTGTAGAAATCTGCATTTTAACCAGGTCACTGAGATGACTGTGAGGCAAGTGGTCTAGCGACAATCCTTTCAGAAACACTGGTGTAGGGAATCTGTGTACAAACAGAACCTGCTTTGGGAGTACACGACCTGAGCAGTTGCACAGGCTTCACACTCACTCAGAGGGCCTTGCCCTAGGCTTAATGCTTTTCTCTCACTTTTACCAAGGAGCTCTGCAGTTTTATTTTTCCCTGAGCTCTGAAAATGATGTAGCCAGTTGTGAGATATTGTGTTACTGAAATCGTGTTTCTGGACCAAAATGAATTTTAATTATTCAGTAATTATTTCTTACGGGTAGTAGTAGGCTGTCAACTCCAGTGCCACTTCTGAGTTTTAGGGGTGAATGAGTATTATTCATTCTAATAGTATGATTTTTTTTTCCCAAGACAGTTAAATTTTTGTTCCTAGTCTTGAACGTAGAACCCATGTTTATGTTATTCTAATATGTTATATTTTTTCTCCTAGGATGGTACAAAACAGAAAAGGGAACGAAAAAAGACTGTCTCGTTCAGCAGCATGCCTACAGAGAAGAAGATTAGCAGTGCAAGTGACTGTATCAATTCAATGGTTGAGGGTTCAGAACTCAAAAAGGTTCGCTCCAACTCTAGAATTTATCATAGGTACTTTTTACTGGATGCCGACATGCAGAGCCTGAGATGGGAGCC
>CAUYON010032643.1:0-87174 GCA_963573935.1 Arctocebus calabarensis
AACGGGCTAAGGCGCCAGCCACGTACACCTGAGCTGGTAGGTTCGAATCCAGCCTGGGCCCGCCAAAGAACAATGACAGCTGCAACCAAAAAATGGCCGGGTGTTGTGGCGGGCGCCTGTAGTCCCAGCTACTTGGGAGGCAGAGGCAGGAGACTAGCTTGAGCCCAGGAATTGGAGGTTGCTGTGAGCTGTGATGCCATGGCACTCTATCCAGGGTGACAGCTTGAGGCTCTATCTCCAAAAAAAAAAAAAAGACAAATCTTGGGAGTGGTGATGTATCCTGGGCCCTCAGATCCCCAGTTAAGCATATTTTAATCCAAACAGTCACCATTATCATTAGCTAGAGTTCAAGGTCTATTTACAGTTCTCTTGTTTTAGGTAAAATTTACTCACAATGAAATTAACAAATGTTGAAGTTACCATAAGATGCCTATACCTGCATAACCCAAACCCTTATCAAGAATATTGTCGTCAACCTAGACATCACTGTCCAATATGGTAGCCACAAGCCACATGCAACTACTTACATGTAAATTTAAATTTGTCAAAGTTAAATAAAATGTAAGAGTCAGCTCCTCAGTTGCACAGGCCACATTCTAAGTGCTTAACAGACATATGTGGGCAGGGCCCACCACATGGGACATATAGATACGGGGCGTCTGCACCATCACAAAACTCCTGTTGGACACTACTACCCTAGAGAGCTCCTTCAGATCACATTTGGTTTTTAAAACTGGGTTTTCTTCCCATTGCCCAAAGCCTTTTAAAAGGCTCTTGGTGTAGTGCTCTGAGCATCCCGTGGTTGAAGGTCTATTGGAGTTCAAGGTATATTTACAGTTCTGCCTGCTATTGAAGGCAGAGTTGAGCAGGAGCCCACAGGTCCCAGAGCAACGCGGGGTTCCAGTTCCCTAATTCCCATGATGAGGGGCCAAGGGTGTCTGCAGCCTCCCAAGGAACAGCAAGTGCACAGGGGCCTGAGTATTCATTGGCAATGTGGGCGCCAGGACTAGGGAGTTAAACCCAGGCAGCAGTATGCAGCACATGTTTGGATATCGAGCGGACTCTAGGCTGTTTCAAGCACCCTTACGCATTTTTCATGCAAGGAAAATTATTGAGAATTAGTCTTCTTATAAGGGGCTCAGTCTCAACATAGCAGCCATGGGAACTTTGAAGTATTTCAACCCAATATTAATAAATCATAGGGTACAGATTGCAAGGGGAGCTCCACTCACACAGAAATGAGTTTCTAGACCCACTGGGAAAGGAGAAGGACGCTGGGATGTGCTCTGTGGCCTTGGCCATGCTGTGCGACCCCTCTGAACACCACTATTCTCCTGAATCACAGGGAGAAGGTAGCACCTACCTGCTGTGACTCAGGGGTGGGGTCTAAACTTCTCAGCAGCACCCACGAAACCCTGTTCTATCCAGGTCGGCCAAAGCCTGGGGCCACCATGACCTACCTGTGACCCACCCTCAACCTGCACTGCAGGAACCTCCTGGGCTGGGGGCTCACTCTCTTTTCCTCTGGTCCCAGGCCCAGCATTGGCAGCATCCGGAACAGAACACAGGCCAGGGCCCACACAGTGTGTCTCATGTTGAAAAGTCATAAGTATAGCTAGTGAACTGGGAATAAGTAAAGCAAGTGATGTCCTCCTCTGTGACAGCCCTCTGTGCTGACCTGATGCCCAGATTCAGAACCAGAATTTTCATCATCTGTGGGGCTTCCTGACAAAGTGTGGCCAGGCCTGGGCTTCACTTGCATCACAAGTGAACTTGAGGTCATGCCAGGTGCTATAACCCAGTGAACATGCTGGGTCCACCCCTGATACCAGGCCTCGCCCTTCTCAGAGGGACGGCCAGGGGAAAACACAAATGGTCTTGGGGCCATTTGGCAGGAATCCCAAGGTCCCAAGTACCCAGGATATAGAACCAAGACACCCCGTGCCTCAGAGGGGCACTGCCCTCCCTGGGCCCACTCACCTATCTACAGACCCAGGTCTCACTCACAGGGTTTGATGTAAGCAGCCCCAAGAATGGCTCCTAAGAAGTGATTTTTAAGTGCCCTGGAATCAGGTCAGTTGGCTGTCAAACTGTTCTTATTAGAAATTAAAATTATATGGACTTACAAACAAACAAGTTACATTGAAACAAAAGTGATAAACACTCAAAACTCATCACTTCTTAATTACGTTACTACCTTGAACCTGCATCAGGACTCGAGGTTGTCCGCACTTTTGTGTGTCTTGTGTGCGTTCAGTGGGGCATCCCCCTGGTGGGCCAACCACAAGCTTCCCAGCTCTGTACAGTGGGTCACACACTCAGCTTGAAGTCAGCCCCGGCAGGGGTGTTTATACCATAGGCATCAACAGATGCCGTACACCAGGGCTTCTTCTTCCAACAGGCCAGCCATCCAGTAACCAGCACACACCAAGCTGTCTGCAGACAGACCAACCCCATCTATCCACTCCAGGTCAAGATGCTCTTCTGACAACTCAAGCACAACCTTGTTGAAAGCATTGACTGAGTACAGGAAATATTAACTCTTATGAGATACACCAGCTAACAGGGAGTAACAGTCGAACTTATTTTCTTTAGGGTGTTTTCTCCTTTAAGGTCTTACATAAGAACCAAAGGTGGCCAGGCACTGGGCTTCCAAGGACCCTCCTAAGTGTTGGGGGCCTCTGGGTCCTACATCACCCATTCTTTGCTCCCTGTGGCCACTCACCCTGGACAGAGAAGGCCACGGCCAGCAAATGCCCCAACCAAAGGACAAGAAGGGGGCTGGGCTGGCTGCCATGAGGATGGGGGAGGCCTTGTGGCCACAATGGACTTTTCCTTCCAGCCTCAATTTGGCCCAAGAGTTTTGGAGTTTTGCCAAGAAGGCCAGCCCCATGGTCAGGGTATACTGAGAAGGGGGTAGGGAGTTTCCCTCAAACAAAAGGGCAGCTGGACTAGACGACCTTGGCCCTGTCCCAACAGCTCCCAGACACTTTTCTGGCCCTGCATTTGAGTGCTATGTGGCCTTCAAAGGAGGTCGGCGCCCGCTCCCTCATACTGGGCAGTGGCACCTAGTCCCATGGTCCTCAAGAAAGAAAGGCCTGGTCCCAGGACCCAGGGAGAGTCACAGATTTGAAAAGAGGCATAGGTCCCAGGAACAGCTGCAGGGTGGTGGTGGGGGTGGGTCTGACGTTACACCTGGCAGAGAATCAGTAGGGCCACAATCACTTGGGCAGGCTGCCGGTGGGCCACCAAGCCACATGGTTGGGAAGCTGGGGTTGGGGGAGGATTGATAGCCAGGCATCCATGGGGCTGAAGGACAGCTGGCCAAAGCAGCCGTGTACAGGCTCAGCCTGAGAGAACCAGGGGCTCCACTCAACCTAGGCCTTGGGACCTGCAGAGCTGCACAGGGGCTGGGCCCAGGCACCCAGGTCAAGTTTTGGAGGGTCTTAGGGTCCTCTCAACATACCTGCGAGTTTTCTTGTGGCCTCACAGTGTGCTCCACAAGAGAGAGTGGGAATTCTGCAGGGCAGAGGCTGAGAATATATGCCTGGTTCCTCAAGGGAATGAAGTGTCAGCTCTGCCCCAACAGTCACCCTTCAGGGAAACGTAGCTGGGGGTTGATTGTGTCCTCATCCATAAAATGGGCAACAAGAGTCCCTGTCAGGTAAGAGGAATCCCTGCCTTGTCATAGGAGATAAGCAAGCAGAGGTTGCTGAGCCCTGTGGTGTTTTCTGATGAAGCTTCCTCTTCCACTTCAGCTAACACTCTCTGGTTTTCCTCTGGGCTCTCTCAGCTCATGACCCAGAGCTGGCTGGAGCCCCATGACTATTACAGGGCTGGGCAGGGACCTGGGCTATGTCACTCAGACCCTGTCATGGCAACTTCCTCAGAAACAGGCTTTTCCTTGTTGAGCTGGACCATGGGCTGAGCAGTGGAACCTTTCTGGGATCAGTGCCAACACAGAGGAAACACAACCAGAGTCACAGAGAGACCATATCTACTGGCTGTGTTGGGGGCACCTGGATCCAGCTGTGCCTGAAGCCCATAAACCTGAACTTTTTGGTCCAAACCAGTGACCACCTCTCTTGACTAAAACTGAGTGGTGTTTCTTTCACTTGGACCTGAAGAGTCCTTGCTGACACCCCTCTGTTGGGGGTTCTGTGAGTCAGCTTCTGCATGTATCTGCCATGGCCATGTAGCAGCAGAGCTGCATACGTGTTCCTGTTTCTTCCTGTGCTCCCCATGCCGCCATCTTTGAGCACAGGGCTCCTCCTGCCTCTCCTCCCTCTTGGGCCACTTCACACCCACTGTAGTCACTGAGGACACAGTTAACCCTAAGGAAGACTCTCTAAGATGTGAAGCCTCCCACCGCAGGAGGTCTGTTCCTCCCCTCCCTGTCTTACCAAGCAGGGGCAGTAGAGTGGGAGTGGAGGCTCACACAGACCAGAGACCAAATCCCCACTCTGCCTTTTCTACTTGTGTGACCTCAGGAGAGTCATTTAACCTCTCTGGGCTTTGTGGGTAAAGTGGGGCTGATAACACCACCTCCCTGGGCTGTTGAGGAAGCACAGGAAGGTATGATCTGAGGGTTGACTGGCCTGCAGCCTCTCCCTGCTTGCTCTTGGGCAGAGTGCTGGGCAGGATCCCAGAGGCTCCGCACTGTCCCTGGATTCAGCCTGGTGATCCTGCAACTGGGCTGCAATCAACTGGCAGCCTCTAACCTCCTGACTAACTCAAGAAACCCAGCAAGACACTGTGTGTTTGCCCCTCCTGCTACACAACTGCCCAACAGCCACTCAGCCTCAGTGCTGCCAGGTCCCTCCCAGGAAGCAAAGGTGAGGAAGGAATTAGGGAAAGCAGACTTAGAGAGGGGGCAGGGAAGCCCAGGGTGAGAAAGGGGGAGGCCCTGCTAGGGGAGGGGAGACCCAGCTGGAGTGAGAAGAGCCCCATCTGGAGGAAGGGTAGCCATCTGCGGGGAGAGGGGAGCCTAGCTAGGGGAAGGGGAAGCCTAGCTGGGGGAGGGGAGGCTCAGCTGGGGGGGAGGGGGTGGGGAGACCCAACTGGAGGAGGGAAGGCTCAGCTATGGGAAGAGAAGGAATGCAGGGACCCCTGTACCCCGGCAGTGGTGGCAAGATGTGGCAGAGGAACCTAGCTCTCACCACGGTGTAACACTAGGCGCTTCGTTCTTCCTGAGGTCACCCAGCCCCAGGCACATAAATTATCCACCCTGGCCATAGAAGAGCCTGCCAGCACACTGCTCAGGTCAGCCACAGGTCAGTAGGGGCGGCAGGTTCAGTGGGGGCCAACAAGGTGCAAGGGTGGGGAGCTCTCCTCTCTTCAGGAGGCAGGGCATGTCCGGCAAAAAGCATGGCTTCACTCATTCTGGGCAAATCTGCATTCTGTTTCTCAGTCCAGTGGACAGAGAGAGACCCTGGCACCCGGTGGGTCCCTGGCCCTCACTCCCTCCGCCTGCCCAGGGTCCTGGCTTGGGGCCAGCGGCCTCCCTGCAGCTGCGCACCTGGCTCCCTGGGGCCTGGTGCTGAGTGACACCTGCAGGTGATAGAGCAGCTGCAGACAGGCCAGGCCTTGCTCAGTGGAACACTGGGGTGAGCCAGCCCCTCACTGAGATGGAAGGTACCCAGGTCCCCTTTTCCAGAAATCTAATGCAGCTAGACAAATGCCCCTGGGAAAGAGAGAGCAGCCCTTGCCATAGTGAGCAGAGCACTGACTGAGTCTCAAGTCTTGAGTTGTCATTGCTGGGTCACATATTTTCCAAATGGCAGCTGCTGACACACAGACCAGCACAGGCAGGGGTGCCACTCCATACTGGGCCGCAGAGGCCCCACATGCCCTGTACCCCTCATGCCTGGCCGTTCCCCCAAGCCAGGCAGCCTTGGTACAGGGGCAGGAGCTGTCCAAGCTCAGTGCACCAACTCCACAAATCTTCCTGGGAACCTGTGCCCTGACTGTTCTGTGGTGAGGGGGTGGGAGGTAACTGAAAGGCCAGGCACCTGCATGCCAGCCCAGCATTCCTGTAAAACAGGGCTGCATGAAGCTCCCCAGGCCCTGCGCTTGTTCTGCCTAAAGCCCAGTTCTGGCATGTGGCTGACCCTACCAAATCCCACATGTAGGAGCCCAGGACCCCATGGCTGCCACCCTCCAGGATGTAAGCAACTGGAAGTTTCTCTCTGTGTTTTCAGGGTTCTGGGCACCCAGAAGTGAGAGTATACAGGTGACTCTGGTGGCCCATCTGCCCCACACGGAGACCTTTATTGCAGGCACTGTGGCTCAAAAGCTGAATGCCCCATCATGATGCTCCTTATGTGAATGGGTTTCCACATAGCTGACCCCAGACCACCAAACTCCATGGGTAAGGAGGGCCTGCAGAGCAAAGGTTAAGGGCCAGACTGTGGGGCCTAAAAAAAACCCTGTGAAGCCTTCCTGCAGTCCCTGGCAAGGGGTGTGGCCCAGGCACACTTCCTCCAGGCCCCTCCCTGGGACAGGCCTGCCGGCTCCTTAGGTTCCTTTTAGGTGCTGTACTGGGGCCTCATCGCTGTTGTTATCCTCCTGCCAATTATTCAAACAGGATGCGCCTCGCCTCTACTGTTAGCCCTGGTGGTGGAGTAGTAGCCATTGAGTCCTTTAAGTCCATGTCAACGTTAAGTTGGATATAGCTACTGTCAGAAGCCATGGAGGCTCTTCTGCTGACCCTGCAGTTCCCGGGAGATCTGTAGGCCTCCACCTTCTGGAAGAAAGCCTGGGGCCAGGAATAAGCTGGAGACAGAGGGGAAGAATGTCCACCAGCCAAGTTAGAAAAACAAGCATCAGACCGAAGTTCAGGAGCAGCAGGCTGGGGCAGGGCAGCCGGCGCCCGAGGCTCACAGAGGCTCTCTTGCCTAATGAATTGATTTAGGGCTCAGCTCCCATCTCATCTCCCGATGACATGTTATTTGTGTAACCTGCAGTTCTCTACGCACATGGTAATTTTCACCTCCCTCCCTGTCAAACAGAAGACAAGTTTTCACCTCAAATCGTAACCCAAATAGCAGGAGAGGCTGTCTGAACGAAAGCCACTCACAAAGGGCTTGAATGGCAGGCGAGCACCATGAAAGTCGGAACAATGTCCGGGTTATCAAAGCAGACACAGGTGGCCAGCAAGAACGGGCATGTCCCCGTGTGGCTGAGGCTCAGTCTTTGCCCGTCTCTCAGGGGGTCTGAAGGCATGAATCAACAGGCACAGTGATCATGGGCCCAGCATATTTCTCTTTAAACCCTTCCTAAATTCAAAGTTTGATTACAGTTTAAATGAGATGGAGAAAGAGAGGGAGGAACTATGATATTCAGAATTACAAGCACCTTCTTCTTTTGATTTCAATCCATTGCTCAGGCCCTTTCAGCATGGACCCTGGCTACATACCCTGATTTCATGTTTGGCAATTCATAAACAAGCAGCCCCTTCATGGTGACAGCATACACTAATGGAAAGTGTGACCTTGGGGGTCAGATGGGCCTGATCTCAGCATTCTGAGGCTTAGTTCCTGTGCTTCTTAGTCAAACATGCCGAATTTCTCTGAACCTTTGCTAGTCTGCAAAAGAGGAAGAACCGAACCTACTTGAAAGAATATGTGAATCCAGTGGAATTCAGCCACTCATGTATGGTGACAATGAAGTAAGTGCCTGGCACAGACACAGCTCAGTGTGGAATAGTATGCCCTGCACCGGGCAGTGCAGAGGCTGGCCCAGCCCCTCCATTCAGCCCTCTAGGATGGGGCCCTTGGCTTTCTCCCTGAGCCATATTCCTACATCCAGTCTCTCAGGGAAAGAGGCAGAAGAGGCTTGCGTGGCGGTCTAACAGTAAATCTTGAACAAAATGGACCAAGCCGTCTCTGAGGTCGAGGGAGGTTAATAAGTCAGTGTATATAAAATGCTTTGCAGACTAAATGAAAGGGCCCCAGGAGGGGCTGCCCATTAGAGGTGATCATGGTGTGTTTAGCCCAGGCGTCCCTAGAGTGAGGGCCACAGCAGGAAGCCTGGATGTTGAGGGAGCTACAGCCAGGCCTCCCTAAGCCACCTGCTCCCAGTAGAGCCTCCAGAAGGACTGGGGCTGTGGGCCCCACAGGTTGGTTGGAGGGAATAGAGGTGCTGGGCTCAGCCCCAGACCACTCAACTCCCCTGTATTTACAGCATTATCTCCCCTCTTGGGCCTCAGCACAACCATTTTAACCCAGGAGCCTGCCAACAGGGAGGGTACTACAATCTGAGGACACCTTCGTGCCCACCTTGGCCTACTGCATTCCTGAATAGGGCCTGAGAGTGGATGAGGGAAGCTGTCAGGGGCTCAGCAAGGTTTGAGACCTGACCTGCCCCAGGCTCCAGCCTCAAGCCTCAGAGTACAGGGTGCAGAGACCAAATTGCACTGTGACTCAGTGGGGCCTGTGCCACCCTGCCCCGCCCAGAGACTGAGCCAGGCCAGTTAGAGGTGCAGAGATTCCCAGGGAAGGCAACAAGCCTCACGAGCGCATAGGCCAGGTGGCCCTGAGCACCTGACACAGCAAGCAGGTCCCGGTGAGTGGAGCAATGAATGTAAAACACGCACAGATTCCAAAGGGTTCATGCTAATAAGATCAAATATCTCACTGACAATCTCGATATTAACTGCATGCATGCTGGAATGACAATGTTTGCATTTTGGGGTTAAAATATACAATCAAAATTAAATGCTACCTTTTTAAAAAAAAAACACATTTAATGCAGCTCTAGAGAATTTAAAATTGCATGTGTGGCTCATGTTCTATTACCACTGGACAGCTCTTATCCGAGAGAACCACTTCATGCTCCCAGTGAGGGCATGAGGGCTGAAGAGGGAATCCACTGGCCCTGGGGACTAAACGAACACAAGGATGGGCAGGTGACCGTGGAGCAGGCTGCACGTACCCACAGGGTAGGGCTGCTGTCTTCCACTCATGGGCTTTTGTTAAACCACTGGCCCAGGCCCACATCTCCAAGCCAGGGCTCTCACTGAGGCCATCGGCAGTCCAGACAGCATCGAACGCCTTTTCTTTCTCAAAGGACCTGAGGGCAGAGGCGTCGCTGCCATTCACCCAGACAACCACGGAAATGCCTGACTCAGCAGAGGTGTCCACCCTCCCAGCTGCTGCCTCCGGAACCGTTCTCCGGCCTAGGGCTGTGTCCAGCTTGTCCTGTGGCCTAAGTGGAGCAGCCTCACCCCTTACCCGGCAGTGACCCCGAGTCCCAGCCCATCCATCACTGTCAGGCCCAAGGCCACTCTACTCCAAATGCCTAGCTGCAGCTGCTTCCGCCACACAGGAAAGAACAGAGGGCCATGTGGAGCCTGGGTCAGACCGGAAGGTGCCCCGGCAAACACACACTCCCTGGCCTGCTGTAGCTCGAGGCCCAGGCTTTCTGAGGGGCACATGACCATGCAAAGGCTTGCTGAGAGAGGGCGTTCTTCTTTGTCCAGCTCCAGACAGGAGGAAACAAAGTTGGCCCTGAAGTGACCAGCATCCAGAGCTCCCTCTGGGCAGCCACTGGGTCAGGACTCCTCAGGGGATGGGGTGCTGGATCCTAAGCTTCCTTTGGGAGCTCCCTCTGTGGCCCTGTCTCTCTCTGTGTTGTCCCCAGACCTCCCAACCACCTGAACCTTCTCTTCAGGTTCCCACTGCCCTCAGATCCTGATGGCGCTGGCCGCTCTCTCCTTGGTGGTCAGGGAAGCCCCACCTGTCTTCTCCCAACCTGACCTTGAGGTGTGGAAGCCTCCTTTAAAGGGAGGGCCTTGCTCTTGGCTGTAGACACGCAGAGCCTCATGCTCAGAGACCCAGAGGAGGTCAGCCATGGCCTCCCTGGACAGACAGAGGCAGCCCTGTGTCGGGGCTGGAGACTGACCCTTCCCCAAGGGCTCCCTCACCCCTCTCTTTCCACAAACCCCTCTTTCTGTCAGGGCTGCCTTAGCAATAGGTTTAGCAGGGAGGCAATCCCAGCCTTCAGCTAGGAGCAGGTGCGGAGGCAGGGAAGGCCAATATCACTGGAAACTAGAGCCCTGTTCTGCCAGGAACTTTGAGACATCCTGGGACCCTTATCACTGGCAAAGGGGTCAATCCATGGAACATCAGCCCTCCAAATCCATAGGCTGTTCCTGGGGCCACAACACTAAACAGAAAAAGACAATGTGGGCTCCAAGATGGTGGATCATATGTGTCCATTTGGCCAGGCCATGGGTCCCAGTCATGTGGCCAAACACCAGTCCATATGTTCCAGATGTGACTAACACACACGATGGGTTAGCTCCAAGTGCAACAGATCACCCTCCATGGCATGAGTGGCCTCGTGCCACAGCTAGTCACCTCCAGAGCGCACACTAAGGTTTGGGGGTGGGTGGAAATTCTGTCTCTGACTATAAAATACAAACTGCCTGAGTTTCAAGCCTGCTGCCCCACCCACCCTGAGATTTCAGACCCCAGCTACTCAGTCACTTAAACCAGGTCCTTACATTGATCTTTCAGTGTCTCTATCTTGTTCTCTCTAAGCACTGAGCCCATGTGCTCCCTGCCACCTGTGAGGTGCCAAGGGGAGAGTATGTACCCAGGACTGTTGACGTGAATCAAGCTCAAGGATCACAGCAGAATTCCTTGCAAATGAACCTCGGATCCCCTAAAGATCTCAGGGGATCCCCAGCAATAGCGTGATCCAACTGCTCATTCTGCAGCTGGAAAAACTGAGGCCAAATGGGGCCTAGGATTCTGACCCAACACAGGAGCCGAGGGAAATAAGTGCTTATTGTACTCCTTGGGGACCAGATCCATTTCCCTACAATGTGGAAGACAGAGGTCCATGTTGCCAAGGCAAAGGTGACGTGTTAAGGAGCCCAGCGGACAGGCTGGCATCAGGCAGTATTGAGTCTCTTTTGCATACACCAGGGGCAACCATCTCCCGGGACAGCAGTCACTCAAAGACAACCTTCACTGGAGCTACCTGGGTGTTCTCTATGCGACCCAAGACCAAGATCTCCCTGCTCTAAGGGGTAGCTCCAGGTATAGGAAGCCAGAGAGTGCCCAGCAGGGAGCAGCACACAGAGACCTTCTGTCTGTGGGCCTCACCTTGTGATGGGGAAACTGAGGCCCAGGGAGTGAGGTAGACTTGCCCCAGGCCATGCAGTCATCTGAGGCCCAGGTAGGCCTCCCACCACCTTCCTTCTCGTTCCCTTAATTCCCAGTAAAAATATGAGATGGGGCCCATTTGGCCACCTATTTATGATTTGGAGAGTGCTTTATATACTGTATAAATACCACAGCCTGGTGACTTAAATAGCACAAAGGTCAGAAGTCCAAGTACAGGGACCATCAGGGTTGGTTCTGGGGAGGCCTCCCTTCCTGGCTTGTAGACAGCAGCCTCCCCATGAGTCCTCATAGGCCTTTCCTCTGTGCATGCAGGGAATGGGGAGTTCCCTGGTATCTCTTCCTCTTCCCAGAAGAACACCAGTTCTGCCAGATGAGGATCCTTATAAGCCCATAAACTTTGGTCACTTCCTGAAATGCCCTATTTCCAAATACAGTCATACTGGGAGTTACGGCCTCAGCCTATGAATTTGGGGAAACATAGCTTCATCCATAGCAGAGTCAAATACAGAATGGAACTGCTCCACAGAGGAGCTCCAGTTCATCTGGCAGCAGCGCATAACAGGTACAGAGGGCAGAGAAGGCCCGGCTGGCCTCCAGAGCTGCCATCGACTCCACCGCTGCTTCATAAACGGGTGGCACCTGAGAACCTGGACCATAGCCTGTGTGACCCGTGTGCTCCTAACCAGGACAGGGCAGATGAGGACCCTGTCATGCCTCAGCCAAGGGAGAAGGGAAGTGGGAAGGAGAGAAATCAGGCATGCCAGGGCCTCTGCTCCCAGCAAGGCACCTCTCTGGACCCTTGCTGTGGCCTGCGGCATGGCCTCAGTGGCTCATTTTTATGTAAAGGGATGCTGGTTTGCCCTGAGTTGCTCTGACACCAGGCCCAGTGTCCTTTTATTGACACCCATCTCTACTACCCCCAGCCCAGCTGCCAGCTGCAGAGAAGAGGGGCCAGCTCTTCCCAAAGCACCAAGCACTCAGAGACCCTGGCTGCTGGCTCTGGCTGTTCCCAAGGCTGATACTTAAACCCTACACTTGGTTATTTTTATCCATTAAGTAATTCTGGTGGAGGCCAGAAAGAAATTGAAACCCACCGCAGCCCAGGGCCAGACGGCTGCTACAATAAAAGGTCACACTGCGGGTGGCTGTACTGGCCTTCTGTGGCTCCCAGCCACTTTTGAATGAAACCAGGACTCAGGGAGGCTCTCGGGTGTCCAACCTGGCTGTGCAGCTGCCACTGAGCCCTGGGGGCAAGTACTCTTGAGATATGCCTAGGGAGGCAGCTGTCTGAGTTCAAACCTAAGCCGGTCTTGCCCAGCTGTGTGAGCCCCCTAGGCCCCCAGACCAGAGTTTGAGTGAGCCCTGTACATAGTGAGGGGCTCAGAGGATACTGGGCTCTTAGCAAGTGTCATGTAAATGTGTCTCCCAGCCAAGGCCTGCCAAAGGCTGACAGGCTATGTGGAATCATGCCTGGTGCCCAGAATCCCCAGCTGTCAGAGCCTCTGACACTGCCTGGAGTGGATGACTTTCCCAGAGCCAGTGCCCCCAGCTGGACAGAGTGGCCCAGTGATGTGGGGTGGGGCCCTTTACCTCTGTAGAAACTCCCAGTTGAGCATGAAACCAAGTAGGGGACCAGATAGGGTTTCTAGGTCTATTCTCCACTCCCTGGGGACCCCACATAGTCAATTACCCATACCCAAAAGGGGAGACTAGTAGCAAAAGACTGAGGAGCCCCTGAGTTTGTGCCCTCTATTTTCCCTATGACTTAGAGTCCTGGAGTGGCAGCTTCATAAGGATGGGGCTGTACTTGGCACTGCTGTACCTTCACCCAGCATCACACTCAACACAGAGGAGGTAATGAGAGCTGTGAGGTGGAGAGACAGATGGGTAGGTGGGTAGGTAAGTGATGCATGCTTGGGTTGGTGGTGGGTGGATAGGTGGGTGGTGGATGGATGGATAGGTGGTGGTAGATGGATGGGTGGGTGGTGAGTTGTGCACAGGGTGGGCAGGTGGATGGAATGAACAGACTGGCATGACCCTCATAGGCTCTGGGCATACAGGCAGCTGGCCCTTCATCTAAGAGAGTACAGGAGATGTCTCCTTCTGGAGCACCTAGCCTCAGTGTCCCTCATGAGTCTCAGGCCCACCTTTGTAGTTGGGAAAGTCAGTTCTATAAGCCCTTCCTCCTCCAGTATCTAAGTTAAGCCAACTTCCCTAGAGGTTGAAAGACCCAGGGAGTCTGGACAGCCCTACTCCTCTCACTCTCAGCAGCTCAGGGTCAGGCAGAGGTCAGTTCAGGGTCAGGCAGGAGCTCCACACCTGCTCCCAAGGACCCCACTGAGCTGACTGTGCACCAGAATCAGCACCCGGTGCCCCTGCAGGGCTTTGCTGGCACCTCTTTTCCTATATACAAGGTGGATGCCGAGGTCCACCTGACAGCCACTGTCCACCTTCTCAGCCACTGAGTGGGAACTAGGGCAACCCAGAGAGAGCTCTTATAGTCCTCCAGCTTTGAAATAGGGTCTTTGCCCTACTCCTGGGCTCTGAAATACAACCCTCCCTTCCTTCTACCCACCTGCCCCCCAAGAGGCTGCACCTGTGATGTGACAGCACATTCAGTGTCTCTTTGCACATGAGAGGGTCACATAGACACAGGACTTCCTGAGGCCTGACCTGTCAACCAAAGTCAGCTGGAAGCTTCCTACTGTGCCCTGATGCAGGGCTTGATGCCCTCACCCAAGCTGCCCTGAGATCTCAGATCACAGTCAGAGCTGGAGAGCACCCACCCCCACCCAACTAGGGAGAGCTGGCCCTGGCTCTCCAGAGCAAGTGCAGTGGCAGGAACTATAAATGGATGCCTTTTTAGCCTTCCTGCCAACTTTCAAGAAACTTGCCGAAAGGGTCGAATGGCTCTGAGGCCTTTCCCCTTTTCTTCTTGTCCTTACATCAACATGCAGTCTCTGGCTCCCAGGTCCAGCAGGCCTTTCTGAATCACAGGGTGTTTCCCCAGCAAGCTCAGTCTGTGTGTCTTGTGTGTCTTGGGCTCCTGAGGCCCCCTGGAATCTGAGGTATGTGGCCCCTGCCCGCTGTCTGTCCTGACTCCACCCCACATGCACAAACCCTCACCTTCCAGCAGGGAGCGAGGCCCCACACACTTCCTGGGGCAGTGAGAACTTGTCAGGGGAGAGATCAGGGTCAGCAGAGGCAGGGTGGGCCGTCCCCCTGTCCAGCTGGCCAGGAATTCTGAGAGCAAAGCAAGCCGCAACAACAGCAAGTGTCAAAGAGTGTGACTGGTGCTCTTCCCACGCAGCCATGGGCCATGGGCCCGGGCGGGCACCCCCTGCGTGCTAAGGAGAGATGAGACAGGCCTGCTGTTGGACAGAGATGGCCACCCGCCCACCAAACAGCACCAGGCCACCTAGGACCCTCTCCCCACCCCATACAGAAAGTGAACTTCCACATTCATCAGTGGAGCCACTCTCCTCTGCCCACCAGACCCCCAATAGCATGGGTCACCATCTACCCCACATTGTCCCCAGCACAACCTGGTCCTCCTCATCCTCGGGATTTCAGCTCCAATGTCCTCCTGTAGGAAGCTCCCCCCAGCCACCTGCTTCTTCCTGCCCTTTCTGGTAGGGTTGGCTCATGATCATAGCCACAGCCCAGGGCCAGGCCGACCATGTGACATTAATCAAAGAAATGATGTGCACCCTGAACATTTGGGAAGGAATAAGACTGGGAAGGGAAAGGAGGAAGAGAAGGGAGGAGGAGGAGCTTGAGGGGAACTGGGGGACAGATGTGCTCATTAACTTGATTCCATGTGATAAAGTGGCAGAAAACTACCCACATGTTGCACAGGTGAGAACCTCCTTACTTAGATACAGCTTTGTAAGATACAACCATCAAGGCAGACGGCACGGGGCGCAGGAACCTCCCTATCGTATCTTTGCAACTTCCTGGGAACCTACACCTATTTCAAACTAAAAAATATTTGAAATAAATAAATAGGAAAAACCATAAAGGCCTGGAAAACACACAGATGGAATTTTCTATAATTTCTATAATGTTTTCTATTAAAAAAAACTTTTAGTTTACAAAAATTAAGAAATTAAATAGATAAATGATAAAATGGAAAAACATTTTGAAATTATATCATGGGCACAGGGTTAATAGCATGAAAATATCCTTAAAAAATAGCAAGTACATGGCTCGGCGCCTATGGCTCAACAGGCTAAGGCGCCAGCCACATACACCTGAGCTGGCGGGTTCGAATCCAGCCCGGGCTCGCTGAACAACAATGACGGCTGCAACCAAAAAATGGCCAGGCGTTGTGGCTGGCGCCTGTAGTCCCAGCTACTTGGGAGGCGGAAGCAAGAGACTCGCTTGAGCTTAGGAATTGGAGGTTGCTGTGAGCTGTGATGCCACTGCACTCTATCCAGGGTGACAGCTTGAGGCTCTGTCTCAAAAAAAAGAAAAAAAGAATTAGCAACTACAGGCAGTGCTTGTGGCTCAAAGGAGTAAGGCTCAGGCCCCATATGCTGGAGGTGGCAGGTTCAAACCCAGCCCTGGCCAAAAACTGCAAAAAAAAAAAATAGCAAGTGAAAAATTTTAAACTGAAGCAATTTTCTCAATGGAAGTGTGAATATTAGATAAGAATAATTTGGGGGATATTCTAATTAGAAAAATTTTCAGGTAGTCCAGCTAATTTATCTATTTTTCAACTTAAAGTTGTGTGAAATCTAAATATGGATAACTGATTTCCTACAAATGTAGTATTCAAGTTAAAATACTCTGTAAATGTAAAATACACAGCAGATTTTGAAGATTTTGTATAAAAATGATTGAAAATATCTTGATAAAATTTTTAGTGAAAACGTGTTGAAAGGATAATATTTTGGCTATTGGTTAAATAAATATATTATTGAATTTAACTTCTTATGCTGCTTAATATAACTACTAGAATATTTAAAATGATTATGAGGTCTGGATTTAATTTCTATTGGACAGCTCCAACCTAGACCTTCAAACTGGAGCCCAGAGCGCCTGGAGGATGAGCCCTTACCTGTGGAAGGAGGAAGCACCCAGAGAGCCAGCGTCATATCACCCTCCACCCTCCACATCCCACATGGGCAGCTCAGTGACTCCAATCAAAAGGTATCAGCCCTTCCTAGAAGGGACACATTCCACCTGCCTTCTCTCCTACTTTTAGCTCTCCACCATCCCCACCCTCCTACTGAGTGCTCTCCAACATCCCCACCCTCCTACTCAGTGCTCTCCACCATCCCTGCCCTCCTACTGTGTGCTCTATACCTTCTTGCCTTCCTACTGTGTGCTCAGCCCATGCTGAGACTCATTAGAATAGGCCTGGACCTTTGCACTTGAGTTCATGGTCAGACTGGTGTGGCAGGAGTGCAGTGCAGGCAGGGCCCATCCACAGCCATCTGGAGTGAGCCACACAGAGGTGGACAGGTGTGCAGTAGCAAAAGCAATGGGGTCCTGCCTCGTTGTGGGAGTATGTTTGCCTGAATTCCCCCCCTCAAGGGCTCTGCCCTGTCTTCCTTCTCACCTGTCACACTGAAAATCATCCCAAGGCCTAAGCCTTCTCAGAAGATGAGAGAAAGAACAGCTGCCTCAATGGCCTGGCCACCCAGGCTTCATGACCCTCCATCTGGTGTACTAATCCACTTTAAGTTGGCCTTGAGGGCAGAGCACTTTCAGAGCCTTAGGCGCTTCCAAACCCCAGCAGCAGGAGTAAAGACCTCGGCTCCTCTGCCTCTGGCTCAGCTGCCCCTACCTGCCCCATCCAGGAGATGTCAGGACAGCTGACAGCATTAAGGTTGGGGTTAGGGGTTGTGAGAGGGCCCCTCCCTTTCTGGTTCCCAGCCTTGGTTTTTATCAGGGACAAAGTCTCTGACTGGGGCTCACAGAGTCTGCCTCTGAGAGTTATCTAGCTAGAATTTAGTCCACCATTGTTTCATTTTGCCAGTATATGTCGTTTAAATTAACCTCAATTTGGCTCGGTGCCTGTGGCTCAACGGGCTAAGGCGCCAGCCACGTACACCTGAGCTGGTGGGTTCGAATCCAGCCTGGGCCCGCCAAACAACAATGATGGCTACAACCAAAAAATGGCCGGGCATTGTGGCCGGCACCTGCAGTCCCAGCTACTTGGGAGGCAGAGGCAGGAGGCTCGCTTGAGCCCAGGAATTGGAGGGAGCTGTGATACCACGGCACTCTATCCAGGGTGACAGCTTGAGGCTCTGTCTCAAAAAAAAAAAAAAAATTAAATTAACCTCAATTTATGGCAAATGCTACTGACATTTTAATTGGAGATACCATGTTTCTTTTTATTTAAGTTTTTAAAAACAGACCTGATTTTATACTCAGAGAGAAAATATGGTTATGATTTAGTCTTAGAAAAAAAAAAAAAAGAAGACAGTCAAAGTGAATTGATTTAAAGAAAAATATTGAGTAAACAGCAAATATCAGGAAGGCTCCCACCTCCATCAAAGCCAAAGCCCACACACCCCATCTCCTGCTGGGTCAGCCCTAACTGAGGCTTCCTTCCCTGTACCAGCCTCTGTGCACACAGGGAACACACACTGAGGGCCAGGTGCCCTCAGACGCCACTGAGCCCTATGGTGATGAGCAGTTTCTGCACCATGACCCCACAGGGATGGAAATGGAATTTCACAGACAGGGGAGGGGCGAGGCTGCAGGCTTCAGTCAGTACATGGCCCAGAGGGCTCGTGTACTGGCTGAAGCTGCTCAGAGGATGTTTGTTGAATGAATGAGCATGTCAGCTGCACTGAGTCTGGAGGCTGTCCGGTTGCTGTAGTCCCTTCATGGTACAGAGCCTGTGTTTCAGAGGGGCCTCAGCTCTCCCTCTAGGTTTCCTCCCCCTTTTGCCTGCCTTGTGTAGACACCTCCCGAGCTTTCTCAGTCTTCTTTCTTCCTTTCTCCTCCCTCCCTATGTCTGTCTCTCTGTGTCTCTGTACTCTGTCTCTCTCTGTCTCTATCTGTCTCTCTGTGTGCCTCTGCTCTCTGTCTCTCCCTGTGTCTCTGTCTGTCTCTGTCTCTCCATCTCTCTCTGTCTCTGTTTTTCTTTCTCTTTATCTCTCTGTCTCTGTCTAGTCTCTCCTCCTTACCAGCTGCCACTTTTTTCTGCCCAGAGATGGGTCAGGAGATGCCATTTAGCATCACCCAGTGGGGGCAGCTGGATTTCCTAAAGCTTTTCTGGGGCCAGTTAAAAGCTTGGGTTACACAGGTTGGAGATGGGGCCTGGCAGCCTCATCCCTGCCTCTGCGCTGTTGAGGACCCTGCTGAAGCCTCCCCAAGGCTACAGCAGAGCAGGGGCAAGGCTGGGCCTAGATAGGCCTCCCTGAAAATGACAAGGCAGATTTAGTCATTTCCCAGGAATCAACGCCACATGCAGCTGCCCCCATCCTAAAGAAACAAACAAATGTTTTGCCCAGAGTTTCCGATTTTCCCAGACTCACACTGCAGCCCAAGTGCCACGAGGTCTCTAGGAGGAGCTATGTGCCCAGAGCCCGCAGGCAGGTGACCCCCATGAGGCATTCAGGGTTACACCCTTGGCTCCCCAGTCCCCCAGCAGAGCCCTTGTAATTTGGGAGTGACCTCACTCCCCCTCCGGCCAGATTTGATGAAAAGTCCCCATTTACAAGAGGGTGAGATTTGTGGTGATCCCAAAATAGCCCCAAAGAGCTGCCCGCCACCCCAGGAATGCCTGGAAACCACGCCCAGCCCCAGACAGAGGTCACCACTCTTCAAGGCTTCTGATCTCCAAGGGGACTTGAAGAAACTCCCAGAAGACTAGGCACTTCTGTGACGGGTCCTCAGAGCTGTGTGAGGAATGTCTGCTCAGGGAATGAATGAATAAACAGATGAACAAGTCCTCAGAACCCCCAGAGGGAGCATAGCCCCGTGGTCACTTCCTTTCCATCTTTGTCCTTCAGCTTCTGCCTCTGCCCACTCAGGGCTGTGTGCAGAAGGAATGAAATTAGCTGGGGAGGACCCTGTGCAGAGGGAACAGCAGGCGCACGGCAGGGATCACTGCATCCGAGTCCCCTCCCTCTGCTTCGTAGGAAGGGAGGGTTCGGCTCAGTGATGGGGCACCCTAGAAGGCGTGCAAGGCTGGGGTATGCCTGGGCAAAGAAAGGAGGAGGGCAGGGCAGCTACCATCTCCTTTCTAGGTGGGGAGGGAGACTCAGAGCCCTGTTCCCTGAAGAGGCTGTATCCAGGGCCATCAGGCTCCCTCAACACCTCTGAGGACATTAGGCCCCTAGGCATGAGTACTTCCTACTAGACTGAGTGGCAGTGCAGAGATGGGAGGTGATGCCCTGACCCAAGATGTGGCCCTGCCCCCAGGGGCAGTACCTAGGATACACAGCCCTGCCAAACCCTTTGAGTCTCAGTGGGTGCCGAGTACCAGGATCTCTCATAGCCCCAGGAGGGAACTGTTGGGGTGAGTGCCCTCCTGAGGCTATGGAATGGGAAGGGGGCAGCCAACACCCCTGTCCTCTGAGCAGGAGGCCTTGTCACCCCTGCGCCAAGGCCAGCCAGCATCCTCTGCCCACGTGCCATATCCTTCCATCTGTGTCTATCCAGAGCCCTGCAAGAAAGGCCACAGGTGTCCTAGACTGTCCATGGGCAGAGATAGGCTGCACGAGCACGAAAACACCAAAATCCAGAGATTTTTAATTTTAATTTCAGCAAACCTACACGTTGTATGTCACGTTCAGAGAGAATAACATCTATTTACTGATCACTTACTTTAATCCCAGACTTGGTTCTAAGGGCTTTATAGGTATTAACTCAATGCTCACATTGAAAGAGGTTCTGTGATCACCCCATTTTATAGATAGGGAGAAACTGAGGCAGGGAGATATAGGTAACATTCTCAAGGTCCCATGTCTGGAAAGGAAAGGCCCAGAACCTAACCGCTGGCTGCCCAACCCTTAATCCCATGTTAGGCCCCCTTATTGTTTAAATTATACGTTTTTATCTTAAGGGTTAGTGTTGTTTTCATTCTGAGTTAGTTATAGAAAGGGAGGGTCTGGAGTGGGTGGCCAGGCACATAATCTGGGGCCTCTGAAGTCTTGGCCTCATCCGTGAGTGGTGATGCTCCTGAGGGCCTTGCCATGCTTTGGAGTGACATAATGCTTGCCCTGCATCTCCAGGTGCCAGGGAGCTCCCCACACTCTGCAGGAAGGAGAGAGGGGCAGGAGGTCAGCACCCAGCCCCCACCCAGCACAGGGACCCTCTAGCCTTTTGGCTCTCACTTGTCTGAGCTCTAGCTGTGATCTTCAAGATCCCCAGCCCTTCACATTTTCCAATACCAGGGGCTGAGGTCCTCAAGCACATTCTGCAGCTGTAGAGGGCAGAGCCCAAGTCTGTGCTCTAACCACAGGGCTACTAAATGATGCTGGAGGGCCCAGGTGGGCACAATAGGGGCAGCTTCTGCTTTCTTTCACCCCAAACCATGGCCTGATCCTCCCCTCAGCTTCCCAACCTTGGGTTCCTGCCTGAGCCTGGCCATGGGACCATGTTGGGAGGAGGCTGCATAGTCTCAAGGTGCCCAGACATCACCGCCAGCCACGGCCTCCAGGGCAGAGGCTGCCAGTGGTCTCTAGTTCCCACCAACCAACCAGCTCCTGGCCCCACAAGTTGAGCTAGAGACTCTGTTGGTCACAGGCAACTGAAAACATCTAAAGATTGGGCTTTGGGTCCCCAGTGCTGCTGAAATTGGAGCCCAGAAATACAGCTCCCAGTGGCCACTCTGGAAGTCCATACCTGCTGGCAGCCCTGCCCAGTTCCAGACAGCCTCTTCTCCTCCTAGCTGCCTGCCCAGAAAATGTCACACCCACATGTTTGTGTTTGGCCAGGTGCCAAGTCTTGTCCTCACTCCAGAGAGGGTGCCCACAGGACCTGCAGATAAAGGAGACCCTTCTGGGTGGCGAATCTCAGTGGGTGTGGGTCTGTGGCTGCCTGTCGCGTGTTCATCCAAGCTCCAAGGTCAGGCCCCTTAACTGGGGTGGGGTCAGCACTTGTAGGACAGCACAACCCTTGTTGCCCCATTGGTCTACAGAGGCTGGGACAGACACCTTCATGAAGGCCACCCCTTGGGTCCAGCCCTGCTGAGCAGCAGACCTCAAGGCAGCATCCATCCTGTCCCCAAGTATGAGCAAGGAGCAGTGCCAAGGACAGAGATTTGAGCCCAGATCCATGAAGTAGGAGACACATCCATATTGACATAAAGCTTCACAAAAACCTTTCCACACAGGGGAGTTTCAGTCAGTTCTTCTCAGATGTGCCTGACTTGGCCGGACTCTGGAATCTGGACACAGATGTGTCCCTGTCTCTGGGGAAGGCAGGTGCCATTGTAAATACCAGATACAGTTGCTACTCCAAGCTCCATGCCCCCGTTTCCCCATCTTGTGTAGGGCTCACATCCGAGCACCAAAGCTCCTCTGGTGCTCCAGCCTCCCCCCCTTGGAGCTCAGTGGGTAGCCAAGCTGACTTCCGGTGCAGTGCTGGAGTCTGAGGCCGGAGTCTGAGACAGCCTTCCTTGTGGCTGAGACTGAAGCTCCCTGTGGGCTCCCAGGAAAGAGCCAGCTCTGCACCGCCCTGCACACCCACAGCAGCCAGAGAGCTGCTTCCTGGCCTCCCGCCAGCTCTGTGACACACCCACGGTGAGTGTGGTGAGCGCTGGAGCCCAGCCAGTGCTATCACAGGCCTCCTGGGGCCTCAGCATTCTTGGCTTTTGTTTCTGATGACAGTGAGATGGGGTCCATAGGGAGGGGGAGCCAGGGGCAGAGGGGGGATCTGAAGCAGCAGCAGCATCAACCCACCTACACCAGCCCGTGGCCTATGGGGGGGCTGCACAGCTCCAGTGGGGGGTGGCCCACAGAAGGCCCAAGGATGCAGAGGCGTCAGGGAGCAAAATGAGCTGGGTGACAGCTCTGGGGTCTGGGACAGCAGAGCCAACCCTGGCGGGGTCAGGGTGCTAGGGCCACTGCAGTCTGGCCATGCTGCTGCTCTGCCCCGCCCACGAGGCCTGGTGAAGAGCAGCACCAACTGCGCTCTGCTTGTCTCACCAGCTGCAGTGTCCACAGGCGCAGCCGCAGAGCCCATCCAGGAATAATTCCACGGCGATCAACTTACGTTGAAAACAAGCGTTTCCTTAACTCACATGTGATTGCCGGCGGCGAATATTGGGTATGGTGAGCAGTGTTCCCGACCTGAAACTGCCCTCATCACAAGGCATGTTGGCTCAGCAAACAGGAGCAGGGCCCAGACACCTTCCGGGGCCTGAATCAGAGTTATCATCGCCCACTCTGCGCAGGACAGGGACCTCCCAGGTCAGCCTTGCAGGTCACCCTCACCAGGATAGGCCTTCCAGGTCACCCTTGCCAGCACAGGGCCCCTCCAGGAGTTGCTGTCCACCTGGGGTGCTCATGAGGCCTGGCTAGACTTCTAGGTTCTCAGAAGACTTGTTTATGGAGTCCAGAAGTACCACCCTGAGCACCATCCTACAAGCAGGCCCATCTTAGAAGTACATATGTGACACCCAGGGCAGGTGACCCCCAGGCCACCCACCTGAGCCAGCCTGTCTATACCACCAGGTCCAGTCATGTCCAGCCTTGTCCACCTGAGGTGGCTGCCAACTGTGGTGCCCACCTGAAGTCTTCTGGATCCCCTGGACCCCACCCAGACCCCACTGGATCCCACCCAGACACTCCTGGATTCCCTGGATCCTACTCAGACCCCACTAGACCCCCACTAGAACCCACTGGATCCCACCCAGATCCCAGCTGGGTCCCACTGGGTCCCGGCAGCTGCCTCTTGCACTCCTGCCCAGTGACCCAAGCTGCTTCCAGGCTGAATTACACCCGCTGATCTCATGACATGACACTCTGAAGGTGAACCAAATCCCCACCCTGAGGGCAACCCTGCTACTCTGAAGACCAGCAGTGGCCTGAAGATGAGGCCATGGGGCAAGGCCACCGTGAGGCTAGCAGGAGCAGCACTGCTGGGCACCCTTCCATTCACTCTGAGAAGCAGGCTGCTCTTTCAGGGCTGGGATGTTAATTATCCCCCCCACTGGAACAAAGGAATAGGGGGGCCTCCCAGGCCTGGAAATCTGAGCCATTCTGAGCCAGCGCCTGTGAGGGGTGGACAGTAACAGCTGCATTGCTGAGCACCTACTGGGTGCCAGGCTCTATGCAGACAACTCTCTGTCACTAGGTCCCCCACAGCCTGCTGAGGTGGGTGTGTTCTGATGACAACTGAGTCCTGGGAAGCTGAAATTAAAGCCAGGCGGGAGAGCCTGGGTTCAATCACAGGCTTCCTGACTTGCAAGCCCAGGGTTTTGAGCACCGCTTACTACAGAGCCGAGGGTGGTGGTGTTAAGAACAGCAGCAGTGTTGGTAGAGACTGAGTCCACACAGATCTCCCGGGAGAGTGCAGAACGTGCTCCGACCCCAGGAGCCATCTCCTGGGTGGCTAAGGGGAAGTTTGCTGAAACTGTAAGAGTGGCATTGCCAAGCCCTAGAAAACTCTAGGTGCCAACTGTGTGTCCCATGAGCCTGGGGTCTGAGGAGACAGAGGGAGTTAGACTGGGCTTCTGTCCTCAGCGACCCCACAGTTGGGGAGAGAGATAGAGGAGTGGGTGTGTGGCACCCTAAGCAAGGAGTCAGGGCTGAGAACGGGAAGGATCCAGCATCTGTGAGGAGGGGTGCTTCAGAGACAGCTTGATCCAGGAGCTGCTGCCAGAACTGGGTTTTAAAGACTGAATAGTTTTCCATCACAGAAAATCATTGCCAGGGGAGAAGACAGTGTGTGCAAGTGTGAAAGAGCATGCAGAATCCCATGCGCTTGGGGGTCTGGGGAGGTTGGCATGGCTGGTTCTCGAGGGCTTCACATACTGGCACAGAAGCTGAGAGGAAACCCCACACGGGCAGCAGCAGAGGTAGATCGCACTGCTCTAGTTCCTCTACTACCCTGCAGCCCCCTCCTTATCCAAACTTCCTCCCAAAAAGCCTCTAAGTAGGAACTGGAGGTGGTTGCTGGGCAGGCACCCACCCAGCAGGGGCATAAAGCTCCTCCAGCCAAGACACCAGGCACTTCCTGACACTGGGCTTGAATCTCGGGGGAGCCAGGGAGCAGCATTCCAGCTGGCATTCCAACGCCTCCACGACAATCTGTCCATTTCCTGCCCTGGCTGCAAACTTCAACCATTTCCTTCTTGGGCCACCTCCGGCCTCTGCCCGCTGCCTGGCCCTGGTCTGACTGGGGAGAAAGAGGATGGTCCTTCTGCCAGCTCAGTTTGGAACCAGCCTTTCTCTGGATTGAGTATCCCGTCAAGAGGCCCAGGAGCAAGACCTAAAATTGTGGATACCTCTGCAGCACCCACTGTGTGCTGGCAAAGCCCTGAGCTGGAGGGACGGGGCAGAGGACACAGGCACATGCCAGGTGCTCAGGAGTTGAGTCTGGTGGCTCACTAAAACTCAGGTGGGAAAGACACTTCAGGAAGGGGATTGGCCCCTGCAAGGGCCAGGGGAGGACCCAGCCCCGGTTGGAGGTGCCGCGACTGCTCCAGCTTCCAGCCTCCCACCAGCAGATGGGTAAGCAGACTTGAGTGGGGAGGGCAGCAGGAACTATGCAACACAGTCCTTTCTTTGCAGAGCACCCTCTTTAGGTTTAGGGAACATCCCACCGTCTAACAATAAAGCCCCCCAAGATGAGATGAGTGTTTCCTCGACCTCCTCCCAACTCAAGGACTGTGGCTGCTTCCAGGCTCTGCCACCAGGAGCCCATGTGAGGTGCCCACAGGAAGCAGGCATGGGACTCTCTCTGGTGGAGGTGGTGGCCGCAGGGTCCTCCTCCCAGGGTCTGTGGACATGTCCATGCCAGGCACTGGCTGGGGGCTGTGACCTTGCCTCCCACAAACACCCTGGAGAACATTTAGGGTTTGTTTGTTTGTTTTTTGAGACAGAGTCTCATTTTGTTGCCCTGGGTAGAGTGTCATGGTATCATAGCTCACAGCAACCTCAAACTCTCGGACTTAAGCGATTTTGCCTCAGCCTCCCAAGTAGCTGGGACTACAGGCACCTGCTAAACGCCCAGCTATTTTTAGAAATGGGAGTCTCATTCTTACTCCCATTCGAGGCTGGTCTCGAACTCCTTAGCTCAGGCAATCCACCTACCTCAGGCTCCCAGAGTGCTAGGATTATAGGAATGAGCCACTGTGGCTTATTTAGGGTTTATTAAGCCCCATCCACAAAGAGTCTGGGGCTACCTTTAATAAATGCCTTCTCGGCTTGGACTGGGTAGAGTGGCATCTATGGCTATAGCTAAAAATCCAAGCTGATGCTCAAGGGAAAAGTGGGCCCCATGACTGACCCAGACACCTGCATCCTTGGCCCACAGCACCTTGCCTGGGCCTGTGGATGCTGAGAATGATACATTCCTGACATCCCAATAAGACTTCTCAACCTAAGTGTTCAGGAGCCTAGCTGAACCCCAGGAGAGGAGCAGGAGGTTCCCTCAGAGAGCACAAGCAGGCCTGGGGTTCCCTGGGGGCTGCAGAGGACACATCCCAAGAAAATCTCCAAGGGCTCCTGGGCCAGATGCCAGCCTTAGCCACTGTTCCCAAAGCCGCAATCCTCAGCCAAGTCCCAGGAGCAGCTGTCAGAGGAGGTCTGCTGCCTGGGGACACACAACCCGCCTGGCCCAGTACAGGGAATCCTGGGCTGCTCCCAGTGGGAGGGCCCACACACAGGGCCGGGAGCCCATCTCCTCATGATGGGCCCTCCTGGATAGGCCACATCTTTAAAATGGGGATGCAATTACCCTCGCAGAACATCTGTGGGGATTGAACCCCTTACCCCTTACCCAGACAGTGACCTCATCCCAACCCAGGGTCAGGGGACATGAGGAGGCTTCACTGAGAAGATGCAGGAAAGACACCTTGAGACACAGAGGCCAAGAGGCCAAGATCACCACACAGAGTCAGAGCCCTGTTCTTCCCACTGCACCAGCCACTGCCCCTGACCTGTGCCCTAGGCCGAATGCATGGGGCTCCAGGAAGGGCGGGGACTGTCCCACGGCCCCAGCCCACCTCAAGGGAGCCAGGAGAACACAGAGGACAGTGCTGGGCCTGGGCGCATGAAACACATGTTTGAATGAGCAGGTGCTAAGATTGTCCACACTGGGCCCAGCATCCCAGCTGGCCGGTTAATGAAAAGTGTGGTGAGGCCCGCCTGGCGCCAGCTCAGAGAGACAAGGACGGAGCTCCAACACATTCTGACTTAATGATTTAAACGCCAGAGCATTTGCGCACTATTTATGCAATTTCTACCATTTTCCATAGGGGGTTTCAATACATCACAGGAGGCCCACCCCGCCCCGTCCCATCCTCCCAAAGAAGAATCCTGAGAAAATCTCATTTCACAGTTTCCCATATAACCAGGTGCAAAGCAGCTGTGGCAGGCACCGCAGCCATTCCTAAGGGACAACCTCTTCTGCGGCCGAGCGTGAAATGGAGAGTTTCGGCAAGCGTGGCTGTGTCCAGGCAAGTGCTGCCACTTCCTGAGCTGGGGAGGGGGAAATCTCTGGTCCCCGGAGCCCAGATGACTGCAGGACCTGTGCTACCCTGAACACGGACCCTACACCCTCTGCACCAAGCACTGAGCATGGGGCTCAGCCCCCAGACCAAGGCCAAATCCACACCAGAGAACATCTGATTCTAGCTCACTGAACAACGTTCACACACTTCCTAGTCAAATATGCAGATAAGGTTCTTGGACCAAACTGCAACCCCAATGTCAGAGCCAGCCATGCCCCTCCCAGCCCAGACAGCCCATCTTCACCCCAATCTGCTCTGGAAATCGAACAAAAGGCTCTTAGTACTTGGTTTGGGGCATAGGGGGCTGGGATGGCAGGAAGCACAAGAAGCATCAATTCTAGACCAGCACCAGCCAATTCACACTTCTGAGCTGAGCCCCTACATCCCCAAAATACTGGCCTGGCCCTGGAGCTACTCTGCCCTGAATCCTCCCCTCTGCTAGTTGCTGGGCTCCACCCTACGATGTAGAATGGCCCAGTCCAAAGACGGATGAAGGCTCATGAGCCTGGGAAGTTCCAGGACATGCCACAGCTGCCAGCCAGGAAGGAAGACACAGACAGGGCTCCAAACTGACCCACCCAATGGCCCAGCACTCCCATTCACCTGCGGAGCCTTGGGCCCTGCTGCTCCCCTGCAGAGCTGGCAAAGGTCATTATCAAAGGGCTGTTGGGACAGGAGAGGAGCTGGTGCCAGCAGATGCGTCCAGGGCCCAGCTGTGCAGAGTAGATAGGCAGATGTGGGACTGACTCTGCCTGTGACCTGCCTGGAGTTCCCAAAGTGTGCCCAGGACACCACACCAGGTGGGCTGGCTCCGCTCTGCCCCTGTGCAGATCCATCCTGAAACGGGCTGACCAGCCACAGTGCAGGGGAGGCTCAATCTTCGACCATCCACGTGCACAGAGGGAAAAAAAGCCACAGACACAACAACAGGCTTCTGCCTTCCCAGGGCTGCCAGGGCTGCCGGTCGGTAGCAAACAGGACACTCCTCTAATAAAACAAATCATCTGAGGGGGCGGAAGCCACAAGAGGAAACAGCTGTGCACTGCTGGCTGCGAACACACATCTCTAGGCCCATCGCTCAGCTCTTCACGCCTATGGCACCCTGGACTCCTGGCCGTCCCTGACACAGAAGGTACTGAGCCACCAAGAGAGCTGTGAGGGCCTAAGAACCTGCACATGTTGTCACCCACATGCGAGTCAGCTCAGCAACCACTGGTGTAGTGGAACCCAGCTACACACCAGAAACATGACGGGTGCATAAAAGACACCAGGACACCAGCACACCTCACCTCCCCTGCCACCTTGCCTCCTCTCAAAAATTTTAATCCAACCATGGCCTTCACAACCACAGAGCCGAAAGATGTCAGACCTAAAACATCAATCCACAAAGAGATGTTGCAAGAATGCTTATATCTACTCTATTTAAAACACTCCAATAATCCAAAGTCTATCTAAAAGTATATTAATTTTTTGGCCGGGCACAGTGGCTCACCCTGTAATTGCAGCACTTGGGAGGCCAAGGTGGGCAGATTGCCTGAGCTCACAGGTTCAAGAACAGCCTGAGCCAGACCCCATCTCTAAAAATAGTGGGGCATTGTGGCAGGCATCTGTAGTCCCAGCTATTCGGAAGGCTAAGGCAAGAGAATCACTTAAGCCCAGGAGTTTGAAGTTGCTGTGATCTATGAGGTTTCAGCACTCTATCGAGGGTGACAAAGTGAGACTCTGTCTCAAGTAAAAAAAAAGTATATGAATTTTAAAAATAGGTATATGATGGAACAAACACGACAGTGAAAAAGACTAAACCAGATCAAGGCAACAACATGAATAAATCTGAAGAGCATTATGGTGGTGGAAGATGCCGAAACCAAGACAGCGTAACTATGTGACTGCATTTCTGTACTATTCTGAAGAAGGCGAGAGTCATCTGATAGAACTCACAAAGGTTGTTCCTTTGGGTGAGGGTTGTAAGGGACAGCAGAAAACTTCCTGAGCTCTGGGAGACGTTCCAGAGCCTGACATGAGGAAGTGGTTACACAGGCATGCTCGAGGAACAAGTCATGGAGCCACACGTGGATTCCTGAATTCCACCATCTGTAAATCACATCCTAATGAAGGATGGATAAACTATAAACCCTGGAGGAATGATGAGAAACAGAGACAGGCCTTGAGAATGGATCACTGTCTTGCAACCTCAGAACAGACAGCGAGGCAGGTACGCCCAGTCCAGGGGAAGTGGTGTCAGCCTCAGGCTTGGGTTCAGGGTATTATGGGGGGGTCTCAGCAGACAGGGACCAGGGCCTGACCCCAGGAACCCCTGCCATGGTGATGCCAGGGAGATGTTAGCCCATCACTTTGACCTCTGGAACCCCTGCCATGGTGACACCTTCACACTGATCTCTGGAACCCCTGCCATGGTGATGACAGGTAGGAGATGTTAACCCATCACACTAGACAGCTTTCTACAAGTACTTCCTGACAGAAAAATCGATTAAAAACTCTGGAGTATCACCAAGTATCTTATCACCTCCTCCTCAGGAACATTCTCTACTCTCAGTCTCCTCCCCCTCTCCTCCCATCCCCCACTTCCTCTCACCTCCTCCACTCTTCCTAATACCCCCCCGTACAACCAGGACCCCAGCACACCCCACCTCCCCTGCCACCTTGCCTCCTCTCCCATCTGTGCAGTGGTACCATTGCCTCCCCACTGTCATTCCCACCATCATCCCTGGAGCCTGTTTCCCCCATTGGTGAGTCATTGTGTGTGGTCCAGTGGCCAAGGACACCAGAAAAGTGGAAGACCCGAACTCCCATCCTGGCCACAGGGTCTTCCCTAGATGCTGAGACCTGGTCACTACGCCCAGCTAAAACTCACTTCTGAATTCCTATTTTCAAACCTCTGCTCAAGCCACACGCATCTGGAAGCTCCTCACTTTTCCTAAGCACCCCGAGGTGCTAACTTTATGGTAATCACATGACTGCGCCACACACCCTGGCTACACACAGGCCGGACGCAGAGGCATTTCCCACTCCCAGAACCCCAAGCTCACTCTTACGTAACCCTGTCGGATGTCCGACATGATGAACAGCCCGCTGAAGGATGACTACCACCAATAAAACTTTTATGGGGTTGTTGGTAAAGTCTATATTTAAAACAATTCTCTTAATGCCTGGGAAGTGAACACTCTTCAGGATCTGCACGGCTTGCAAAGTAAAGGCAGAGGCCTCGGCAAAGCCCTGGGGTATTATAAACTGAAGGAAGGAAAACTGGATGTCAAAAAAGCCAGATCACTTTAAGAAAGCTCGACTAAGGACTTCCTCTGTCCCAGACGCTGCCCAACCTAAAGACACAGACATGCGCGGAAAGGCCGGCTGTGGGAGGGTCCCGGTCAGGCACAATGCCCCCCACACACGAGTGCAAAGGGTCTCAGAGGAGGGTGGTCCAATGCTGGCCCCTGACATGTCCCTTCCCTGGGCTTGGCACAGACCAGTCCAGGGCTGCCTAGGTATCAGCACTCACATTTAAGTAGATAATAAGTGAAATTTTACACATTCAGACCCTCAGTGCAGAGAGCCATGTTGGACAGTGCAGACATCATAGAGAGTTCCATCGGATGGCGCTGGGCTAGTGGCAGGGAGTCTACCCAGAGACTGTCGTGGGACCTGGCACTGAGGGTCTGGAGGCTACTAGTCAGCTCCTGCTGCCGTAATAAAGTACCAGAGAACAAGTGGTTTAAACAACAGAATTCACTTTCTCACATCTCGGAGGCCAGAAGTCCAAGAGCAAAGCACCCTGCGGCTGGCTCCCTTGGAGGCTCTGGGTGGGGGGTTCTGCTGGGCCTGCTTCTACCTCTGTTGTCACACACCTCTGTGTTTGTCTTTTCTGCCTCTTATGAGGACACTAGTTATTGCATTTGAGCCCACTTGAATCCAGGATGACCTCATCTAAGACCTCAACTTAACTAGTTACATCTGCAAAGACCCTATTTCCAAAAAAGGTCACAATCACGGGTTCCATGTGGACATGAACTTGTGTGGCATTAACTCCTTCCCAGCCCCTGAAGCTCCCTCAGGCCCCTTCCCACTGTCTGTGTGGTTTCATGGCATGTCCACTTTGGGACTGCCTGTCTTCAACTCCTTAGGGTGACCCTTTGGTAGATGCAGGACCTTGCTCTCAACCACACACTCAGAGCTGGGCTCCTCGTGCACACCAACAGACCTTGATGAATGAGTAACAAACAAACCAGTCAAGGCAGGGGCCACGATGGTTCGACTTCCAGATCTCTAGGGAGCCCCCATCGTGCTTCTACCCTAGAAGAGAAGTTCCAGATCCAGAGAGGTGACATGGAACAGGGTGGGCATGGACCGGGGCAGGTTCACTCACTCCTCCGAGCCCTTGCTCCTCCACTCAATGGGGAGGTTCACCTTGTGCCTTCTCTGCCCTAAACTGCCTAGTTGACCAGTTTGGGGGCCAAGGTCTAAAGTGGATTTGCTCAGGTCTCCAGAACAGCCTTGGACAAGGACAGGCACCAAAAATGGGGAACAGCCACACAGTCCTGGAACCCGCTGCACTGGGTCCAGCAGCTACCACAGAAGCCCCGCCCATTTGGCAGGGTGTTTAGTCCTGGGGACCTCACCAATCTTACCTGCCCACCGGGGGCCACTGAGGGGCTGGGATGAGAGGGAAAGGAGAGGCAGCTGATTACCAGGAAGCTTCCGGAAGGCAGTCACACCAAAGCCAGTGCTGGGATTTCCTGTCCAGGCCAGGGCTGGATCTCTCTTTGGGAGAGCAGCAAGGCTCAGGGGCTGGGGCAGAGTCTGTTCTGGCAGCGCCCCAGGGCTTACTGGGCAGGCTCAAGTTTCTAAGGAGCAAAACTATGTCTTACGAATTAAGATTGTGACTCCAATGGCTGAAAACACAAAAATAGCTCTGCTGACTCAGTCCCTTCTTAAAGTTCTGTGGGAAAGAGCATGGTGGCCAGAGGGCTGACCCACAGTCCGTAACACTAACCCAGGGCTCTTGCAACTCATGGAGAAGGCGTGGGAGGGCCCAAGTAGTCGGTGCCCTTTGGCCGGCAGCAGCCCAAAGGCCTACCTGGCCTGTCCCTGGGAATGGGGATGCCACACCACTGAAAGGCACCTGGCTACGGCGTCTGCTCTGGGAGCAGGGCAGGCCTGGGGTTTTCTGGCCCCTTCATTTCAACACTTTCTTTCCTGAGACTGACTTCTCCTGGCCTTTGCTCTGTTCAAGGAGTGACCTTTGGCCCCATTTCAAAGTTAAGAAGTGAAATTGCAAGGATGTGCATATGCCCATGAAAATATAAACTAGTTAAGATGCTTCAGGCTGCGTGCATAGAACCATTTAAGATGGCCTTAAACTATAGCAATACACTAGGTCACATGACAAGACGTTCAAGTTGGTGTGCTCAGTGATCATGTGGCATCACAAGACTTGGGATTCCTCCTCCTCTCTGCTCTGCCATGCTCACTTGGCCTCAGAATTGTCCCTTCACGGATGGGAGATGACCATCCAGCTCCAGGCATCACATCCTCATCCACTAGCCTCTAAAGGTGCAGACCCTGAGACGGAGCTCAGCATGCAGAGTACTGATTAGGAGACCTACCCTCTGCTCAACACCTGTGAGAAAGAGAGATGGAAGCAGGTGGACAGAGGAAAGTCCTCTGTGGGGTAGCCTGACCACAAGATATACTGAAGCTAAGAGCTGGCAAGGTCATCTGGGTTGGGCCAGGATGGCTGAGCTCTGCCCCACCTCGACGTGTCAGTGGGTACAGGCTGCTGGAGGAAAGACTGAAGTTCTCTTCAACGAGGCATCCCTGGAGGTGCTGATGCCTCCCAGCAGCTGGGGCAGGAGCCAGCCCCCCATGAAAGGAGCACTCAAGTCACAACTCACCACTGTGTCCAACACATGCCCCGCCCACAACTGAAGAAAACCAGGAGCTTGTCATCAGCTAGGGGGAGGGCACCGAATTTAGGGGGGGAGAGTAACCAGCAATGTCTGAAGCAGAGAGATAGAGAAAGAGACAAATATGGGAAGACTAGAAAGAAATACCTAAAAATGTTTACAATAGTGATTTCTGGCTGGAAAATGATAGGAAGTTTATCTTTTTTTTTTATTTATGCACCTAAAGTGAATATGTATTCCTTTTGCAATAAAAAAAAACAAAACTTTTCTTTAAAAAGCCCTCTTGTCAGTAGAACACAGGATGTGGAATCCAAAAACTTGGGCTCGATCCCTTCCAGGGATCCCAGGGTATGCTGGGAAAACCCAAGACAAAGCAGGTTCTTGAGACAGTCGGCTGCACACCAGTGACTTCAGGGCTCCTCAGTGTCCTGGCCACACTCCAGCACCCTGACACTTAGGATTAGGTATTGCCTTTCCCACTAATTAGCTGTGAGATTTTTTTTTAAATAAATTGTCATATTGCCAGATTCTTTATCCATGAAATGGATCCTGCCCTTAGCTAGCTCACCAGTTTTATTTGTAAGGTAAACAACTCCAGCCACTCTAATAACCCCCCCAAATCTCAGCACCTTGACATTAGAAGAGTTTCTTTCTTACTCACATCAAGTACAATCTAGCTTGTTTCTGGCTGATGGGCAGCAGTCCACGTGGTCACATGGGGATCCAGGCTCCATCTGATTGCAACCTGGCTATCTCTGGCTCCTCGGAACTCTCTCCACTCAGGCAGATGCAGAAAGAGAGAACAGAGGATGCTGGGTAAGGGAACACAGTTTGGGGGCCAGGCCTAGAAATTGCATCCACCACTTCTACCCACATCCCACTGTTTGGAACACAGTGATGCTGCCACACCCAAGGCCAGGAAGCGTAGCTGGGTGACCAGAGTGGAAGTGTGGGCTTGCTGCTGGGTGGGCTATGGGTCTTGATCTCCCAGCCTCTAAGCCCTCTTCCCACATGGGGCATGGGTAGGTGCAGGAGGGGCCAGGCCTCCCTCTCTCTGGAATTGTCACTCCTGTGCTCCTGCCCTGGGACTTGAATCTTGCTGGAGGGAGGAAGACACCAGGAAATTATCCACAGCAATGGCAGCGCTGTCCTAACAGACTTCACGGAAGGTGATTATCTCCAGCCTTCCTGCCAGCCGGCCCCATCTACTTCTGCTGTGTCTTCTTTTGTGGTTTAGAATCAAGAGCCCCAGTGGACACACGAGGTCAGAGATTTAACCCTGAACCTTTAACGCTTCCAGAAGCTTTGGGCCCTTGCTTTGCTGAGGTTTCTCAGTGAGGTTACCTGAGATCGAAGAGACGATAACAGATGCATGAGAATTTGCTCTCCCTCAGCTAGGAAAGTGTGGGAAGCTGGGGTGTTTCCCAGAAGCCCCTTCCCAATGTGCTTCTGGTCAGGGTCAGCTATAGGAGGATGTGGGCTGGCCTTGGGAGGAGGAGATCTGGAGCCTAGGGACCAGTGTGGCACTGCCCAGATGAGTCTGCCATCATCTCGGTGGTGAGGGAGTATGGCCACACCTCACTGTGCTCTCCCACCGGCTGCTCCTGCTATGGGCCTCCCACAGAAGGAAGGCAGCAGGACAGAGGTGGTGGCTCCAATCTTGACTCTTACCTCCCCACTTCACATGCCTCCGGGATATGAACTGTATGCCCCTCAAAATCCACACATCATACTCGTAACCCCCAGGACCTTAGCATGAGACCTTACTTGAGGACAGGACCTTTGCGAACATAATGCAGGTAAGATGAGGTCCCAGGGGTGGCCCTAATCCAGTTTGACTGGTGTCCTCATAAAAAAAGGAGAATGGGGGGGTGGTGCCTGTGGCTCAACAGAGTGGGGCGCCAGCCCCATATGCCAGAGGTGGTGGGTTCAAACCCAACCCTGGCCAAAAACTGCAAAAAAAAAAAAAAAAAAGGAGAATTTATACCAGGACAGACACACATGGAGGTAGGTGACACAGGAAGACAGTGGCACCTGTGAGCCTGCAGAGAGGCCAAGAACAAATTCTTCCTCCTGGCCCTTGGCAGGCACCAGCCCTGCCCACACCTCATTCTCTGACCTCCTGAGTTCGGAGCTGTGAGAGGTCTGCTTGCTGCTGTTTGCTGCGGGGTTGGTGGCGCCTCACGGACTGAGAGAACATACGTCCTCCTTCCCACCCTTTTCAGCCCTGCCACCCTCGGCTGCCTGACACAGGGACAGTGCATCCATTCCGGCAGCTCTGCCAGCTCCCTCAGGCCCAGTGACAAACCTGACTTTGCGCTGCCCAGAGGCAGCTGTGTCTTGCTGGAAACCTAATGAAGCAAAGCAAGAGCTTTCAGGATTCAGAGTCCAAGTACCCATGGGGTCAGGGAGCAGGTGACACCTCCCGATGATTCCCCTAGGAGAATAACAGCCATGGTCATTGGGGGGGGGGGGGGTCTGTAAGAAAACCCAAACAAGCAGAGCTATTTCCATGGATGTTGGTCTGCCCGCCAACCTGTGTCCATGGGGGGAAAGAGGTTCCTGAGGCTTGTTCTCCAGGGAGTTCGGTCTCAGGTGGGGACCCAGCAGCCCCAGACCCACCCACTGATCCCATATCGAGCACTTTGCATGATTTGGGGGGAGCGCCATGTTGTTGTTTTTATCACATTAAAACAAAATTAATTCAGTCATTTCTCCTGACCCCAAAATGTCTGAGGAATAGAACAAGTAGAGAGATGAATTATTCATATCTTTGGGATCTATTCTCCAAACATGTGCAAAAATAAATTGGGTTTTCTTCCTAACAGGGCTGTTTCACCTGAGGGTCTGTGAGTCTGAGAAAGGAAACTTCGTAGGCAGATACCACAGGTGCCCCTTGGTAGGCCCAGGAATTGAAACCCTGGTCTCCCACAAGAAGAGAGTGGCCTGGGGACAGGTTCCAGGGCCTGAACCAACCTGCCCCTTGTCCCCAGCCATCCCTCACCCTCCCTTCCTTCTCCTGTAAAATGTAAATACTGAACCAGATGCAACCTGTGGGCAACATGCAGGTGACATGCAGGCTCCCAGTGGCTCAGCACATGTCTGTGACTCTAAGTCAGCTGTGCCCAGCAGTTCCTTTATGTTCGTCTGGTCTCACACATTAATTCCACCCTAGGCAGGAAGTCTGTGCTGCCCTCCTGAGCACACTGGTCTCGCCAGCTGGACATCACCTTTTAGGGCTGCAGGAAGGACCAGGGTTACCCAAGTGCTTTCATAAGGGAGGGAGGAAAAGGAAGGATCTGCTACTGTTAACATTTTTATTTTAGCCATCCGATGACCGTGCAGTGGCACCTTCACTAACGGCTAATAGGGCTGGACATCCTTCACGAGCTCATTGCCTTCCATACATCTTCTCTGATCAAATGTCAAGTGATATTTAGACAGCTACTCTGTGTCTAGCTCTATACCAGGCTTTGAAAATCTATGACAAAGACAACCTTCCTTTCCTCAGGTTTACCACTCATGGAAGGGGCGAACACATAAAAAAATGTGCTGTCAACACTTGGTCAATAGGGCTTTGGCACAGCCAAGTGGGCCGCTTGCTTGAATGCTCCCGACAATGGAGGAGGACAATGGCCCCACAACGGCCCCCTCTAAAGGAGGCCTCACAGGGGAGGGGCCCGTTGAAGGCTTCCTGCTGTCGGGAGCTGTTAGTCACCTCCCGTCTGGTGGGGCTCTGCTATTGCTCCTGGCCAGGCACAAAGTGAGGCTGGGGTCTTAGACCTGGGGGAAGAGGAGGAGGCAGGCCCTGGTTTGGAGTCTCTGCCCCTTCCCCAGCCTTGGAGATGGGGCTGGGTGTAGGGGTAGGTGGCCAGTCAGGGCAGCAGAAGCAACGTAAAGAGGAATTCTCTCCCTCAGACCTGGCGAACAACATTTTGGGGTGTGACCAACCAGGTGACCCACATAAGGGCCCAAAGAAGTCCAAGCCCTGATCAGCCCCAGGCCTCTCAAACGACAGGCTCCCAGGGCCCTGATTCCCAATTAAGACAGGCCTGGACAGCCTCTGGCAGCTGGCTGCCAGGGATGCAGGCTGAGAAACAGGTGTAGGACTTGGCAGGGGAGGGGGTGGAGGGTCTGTGCCACCGTGCCCCAGCAAGAGCTGCCTTTATGACAAAACAGGAAGAGCGTCCCAACTGCAGACAGGTAGGGGTCCTATACTCTCACACCCACCCGTGAGGCCAAGGCTTCGGAGTTGCTGGCTTTCCAAAGAAGCCCATGCTGTGGCCTGGCCCCACCTCATCCAGTAGGGCCCCAGACTGGCCACTCCCTGCTGAGACACCCAGCTATAGGCCAGACCCCAGGCACTGCACGGCAATCCCAGTGGAGAGGACCTGAGTGGAGGGTCCTGCTGGAGAGAGGGAAGAGCCCCGTGGAGCCTGAAGAGGAAGCCAGGGGCCAGATCCCAGGGCCCTTAGTGGGAAACAGCCTCCTCCCCAAGGCAGGCTGCTTCCTTTCCTCAAGAGCCCCCACACATATCAGCCCAAGTGGGGAGTAGGCAACACACCAGTTTACCAGGCAAGCTAGGAGAGGTCCCCTGAGCTACAGGAGTCTCAGGCCCCAGATCCAGCCCTCACTACCTCGACCTGCTCCTGGATGCCAGTCCAGCCCCTAAGCCAGCAGGAAGGCCGCAGGCAGGGCTGGCACGGGAAGCCAGCACCAAATCCCACTAGTTAATTGCTTCAAACGTTCTCCGAAGAGCAGCCGGGCTCAGGAACCCCACCTTCAGACAGCAGCTTTATCTAATGCTTTTAAATGTACGGACGGGACGCTGAAGCTGACCTCCCCCAGTCTCCCCATCTCCTCCCCCTCCTCACTGCAGCGCCCCAACAGTCTTGATGCTCAGCTGGGCTCACAGCAGGGCAGGTGGCAACCCACGGTGGGCAGCCCTACTCCCCTCCCCACCCTGTGTGGGGACAGTGGCCTCTCCACTGGTCCTCCTGCCCACCCCACTTTGAGCTCATCCATGTCGCCTGCTCAGCCATAGGCCTTGGTTCAACAGCACTTTGGGGAGTTTCCACTGATCCAGGCAGACCAAGTCAGGGACCCTTCGTGGGCTGCCCCATGCTGGGGACAGAATAGTCTCTGGGCTTAACCCCAAGTGACCCAGTTCATATTCTGACTCCCTCACTTACAGGATTTGGAGCAAGATGATTACTTAGCCTGTGCCTGCCCCCCTATCTCTAAAGCAACGCTCTTCTCTAGCCCCCACCCCAGAAATCTCCTAATGTACCACCTAGACCTAGCAGCGCAGCCTTTGCCGTCATTTCCTTCAAGTGCTTGCTTCAGTCCACAATTACATGTTCATTTGAGGAATAGTTTGATTAATTCCTGGCTTTCCCCCTTAATGGCCAGTTCCGTGAAGATAAGAACTCTAAGGTGCCTAAAAACGTTATGTTGAATGCATGGGTGGGTGGCTGGGTGTGGGGAGGGTAGATAGACGGAAGGGGACAGGTGGGTGGATGGAAAGGTGGGTGCATGGGGAGGTAGATGTATGAAAGGGGATAGGTAGGTGGATGGACGGAGGTAGCTGGGTAGGTGGGTATGCGTGGGTAGATGGGTAGAAGGGTACAGATGGGTGGATGGAAAGGTGGGTGGCTGGGTGATGAACAGCTCCTGGGACCAACAGGGCAGCACGTCTCTGATTTCCAACTGAGGCCCTGCAAGGGTCTCCCAGTCCATGCCGGACATGAGGACTGACCCATGCTTGTCTCTTCACTGTGGAATTTGGACTGAGCCTGGGAAGCAGCTCCACAGCTATACATAGAACAGTTTCCAGCTTCTGGGGGTTCCCTGGGCAAGCCAGCCTTTTCCTTGCCCCATGCCCATTTCTCAGGCAAGGAGGCCAAGGCACAAATGTGTGCCCTGGAGGCAGCTGCAGGGGGTAGGTACACTGTGCAGGTGCCCTGCGGGCCACATTTGACCAGATGACCAGTGAGGCGCTCTCTGCTCAGGACCAGTGGGCTTTATGTCACCCGGGTCTCTCCTGCACCCTCCCCAGACTGCATGGGGAAGCCAGTTTTTGCCAGAACAACTCTTGGCTGTTGTTTGAAAACCCATTTATTGTCCTCATTGCTTAGGAAGTTATAATCTCAAGGCTGCAGCTTCCTAAGGCGTTGCCATGGAGATGGATTTTCTGTCATAAATAAAAGTATTCTGGGGTCAGGAGATCTCAAGCATAACTAGGGCAGATTTTGAGGGGGAAAATGCCAGAATTTTTTAAATACATGAGATGATGATTGGGCTGCTTTTTTCCAGAGGGTGTTTTTCAGGCTATTGTGAATTTGGCCTCTAAACAGGGGACAGTCCCTCCTCTGCCCCCTCCAGGTCCCCATCTGCTCAGGGCCAGTGCCTGGAGGCCAGTTTGGAAATCCCAGTTACATTGTTGGGGTGAGGTAGGATCCCTAAGGACAGGCTGGCTCTCGGGCCCCCACAGTCAACGGAAGAACCTGAATTTTTTCTGTAGTCCTCTTTCCTTGTGATGTCTTGGTTTTGAAAAAGGGTAATTTTCAGAGTGCCCTGGGATGAGTCCCCTCGGAGTCTGTCCCCAAACTGCCTGGGACAAGGAACATTCCTCACACACCACCTCCAGGGCCAGGAGTTGCTCAGGTATTTCCCATCAGGCTTGGAACAGGCCTGTCCAGCCCCAGCATGACTCGCACTCCAGGTCCCGGCCTCCACTCTACCCCAGCTCACTTCCCACCTGTCCCACAGAGGTTGGCATTCAGGGTCAGGAAGATGGGCAGGGGGAGCAGAGCCCTGGGAGGCAGGTGAGCAGGCTGAGAGACCCCTGGACACTACCCAGCCTGCAGCCGGCAGCCACAGCCAGGCACTGTTTGCCAACTCCCCTGCAAATTCTCTGCACAGCTCTGCTTGGTCACGGCAAGACAGGTTCCCGGACCTGCTTCCACCCTGGTCTTCTACCTCCTAATAATTGTGACACGTTATTTGCTCTAAATCCTGAGGAACAAAACTAACACAGGCAGGCTGTGACTCGCCAGGCTCCAAGCAGAGCTGCTGGGACACACATCAGCACTGCTGCTGTCTGTGGGGTCTGTTCCCAGGTCTACAGGAGGGAGCTGCGGCCCCCAGTCTGCATGGACATCACATCGCCAGCCTCGCAGCATCTCACCACGTGGCCTGCAGCCAAGGTGCTTATCACCAGGAGCTTGTGAAGCCACACCCACCCCTGAGAAGGTGCTGGGATCGGGGCACAGGGCCAGTCCAGCCCAGACACACTGTGCGCTAGAGGCAGCAGGGCAGGCTGGGGTTTTGGAATATGCAGCTCCACTTCTAGAACAACCACAAGGAAAACAGGGACCATGGGCCACAGAGGGCACTGACACAGGTGGTGTCTCTCATCTCACTTGACAACTCCCTGGAAACTGCAGAAATCATGCTGGTGAAGGGTATTTAATAACCTGGAGGTGCCCAGCACTGCCTAGGTTGAGAAGTGAAAATAGATGCAAATAATAAATTTCCTCCAGTGAATGTTGAGATTCCTGATTTGATGTCTGACTGAAGCACATCTCTTGTGTGTGTCTGTGTTAAAGTATGTGCCTGTGTGTGAATGTGCATGAAAGTGTGTGCCTGTATGTGAATGTGTGTGAAAGTATGTGCCTGTGTGTGAAAGTGTGTGTGTATTGTGTGCATGTGTGAAATGTGTGTACCTATATGAGCCTGTGTGTATCTGTGTGTGCCTCTATGTGCACGTGTGTGTCTATGTGAGCCCGTGTGTGAAATGTTTGTGTCTGTGTATGCCTGTATGTGATGCTCTGCATGTTTTTATAAGTATTATGTGTTTGTCTCTGTGTGTTTGTGGCTGTGACCATCAATGTCTCTCTGAATATTACCCTGATTCAAAACACCACAAGGAAAGAAAACTACAGAATATTCCTTTTGAACACAGATACAAAGATTCTCAACAAACCATTAATAAGTAGGATCGATAGTATATAAAAATAATAATATGTAATGACAAGGCTAGAGGGATTATCTCTGGAATACAAGGTTAGTTTAATAACTGACAATGTAAATGAAGGATGTAGTTCACAATATCAACAAAATAATGCAGAAAATAATCACATGGTAATTTTAATAGATGGAGAAATCATACAAAGAAATCTAATAGAAGTAGAAAAAACATTTGACAAAATTTGACACCCTTTCATGACAAAAAAAAAAATCTTGCAAACTAAGAGAGGAAGTGCACTTGCTCAACTTGGCTAAAGAATGTACTCAAAGGCTCAGTGCCTGTGGCTCAACAGGCTAAGGCACCAGCCACGTACACCTGAGCTGGCGGGTTCAAATCCAGCCCAGGCCCACCAAACAACAATGACGGGTGCAACCAAAAAATGGCCGGGCATCGTGGCGGGCGCCTGTAGTCCCAGCTACTTGGGAGGTGGAGGCAAGAGACTTAGTCCCAGCTACTTGGGAGGTGGAGGCAAGAGACTCGCTTGAGCCCGGGAATTGGAGATTGCTGTGAGCTGTGATGCCACAGCACTCTATCCAGGGTGACAGCTTGAGGCTCTGTCTCCAAAAAAAAAAAAAAAAAGAATGCACTCAAAAAAAGTACAGCTTACATCATATTCAATGTTCAAAGGCTCAAGGCTTTCTTCCGAGGAAAAGGAATAAACAAGGTCATCCATTCTGTTGTCATTTCTACTGGCCCTGTTGATCCTAGCCAACATAATACAGCAAGACAAAGAAATAGAAGCCATGCAGAATAGAAAAGAAGGAATGAAACTGTTCTTATTTCCAGTTAACATGATCATGTATGTAGAGAACTCAAAGGAATCTCAAAAACAACTCTGCTGGAACTGAATTTGGCAAGGTTACAGGCTATGAGGACAAAACACAAAAGTGAACTAAAATGGAACTGAACTGGAACAATAGACAGATGAACAAGGAAATATTAGACCTGAACATTATAAACCAACCACAGACATCTGTAGCACACTCCACTCACCACAGAACACACAGTCCTCTCAGCTACAGATGAGCATTCTCCAGGGTAGGCCATATGTTAGGCCATAAGACAAGTCTCAATAACTCCAAAAACATTGAAATCATACAGAGTATGATCTCTGATCAGATGAAATAAAATTAGAAATCATTAATAAATGGAAATGTAGGAATTCACAAATATGAAATTAAACAACAGACTTCTAAGTAATCAATGGGTCAAAGAAGAAATCCCAGTAAAAACCATAAAATACTTTGAGCTGAATGAAAAGATAGCACACCAAAACTTATGAGACGCAGCTATAGCAGTGCTTAGAGAGAAATTCATAGCTGTAAACTCTTATTTTAACAAATAAAAAGGAAAGAAAAATATCGAATAAATAACTTAATCTTTCATCTTAAAAAATAGGAAAAAGAAAGCAAACTAAACTCAAAACAGAGGAATGAAATAAAAAAGATTAAAGGAGGAAATAAATAATAGAAAATAGGAAAGCATAGAGAATTGTAACAAAACCAAAAGTTGGTTCTTTACAAGATCAACAAACTGACAAATCTTTAGCTATACTGACCAAAAAAATAAAGAGAGAAAGAGAAGAAGAATCAAATCAGGAATGAAAGGAGGGAATATTGCCACCAATCTTAAGGAAATAAAAATAATAATAAGGGAATATTGTGAGCAATTGTGTGCCATGAAATTAGATATCTTAAATGAACAAATTCCTAGAAACACAAACTCACTCAAGAATAAATGTCTCCAAGAAAAATGAAGGCCTCTAACAGGCAAAGAGATTGAATTAGTAATCAAAAACCTTTCCACCAAAAAAAGACTAAGACCATATGGCTTCACCAACGAATGCTACCAAACATTTAAAAAAGAATTCACACCAATGCTTCACAAACTATTCCAAAAAATAGAAGAAAAAGAAACTCATTCTACAAGGCTAGTAGTCTGCCACCAAACCAGACAAAGCCATCATAACAAAAAACTACAGATCGCTATCCCTCATGTACAGATGTAAAATTTTTCAATAAATTATTAGCACCCCAAATCTAATAACATAAAAATAATGATTGGACCCTATAACCAAGTGAGAATTATTCCAGAGATGCAACATTGGTCCAACATATAAAAAAAAAAAAAAATCAAAGTAATACCCTATATCAACAAATAATACATGATTATCTCAGTTGATGCAGAGAAAATACTTGACAAAAATCCAATACTCTGTCATGATTAAAAAATAAAGAACACTCAGCAAAGCAGGAATAGCAATTCAGTCACTTTATAGGTGAGGAAACTGAAGCCAGAGAGGAACCAGGCCCTGTCTGAGGGAGCTGGCCCACAGAGACAGAGCTGACCTTCGACCAACACCCTGCCATCAGACCAGGTTGATCCAGTGAGCCATCTTGGTGAATGTGATCCCTTGTGCCAAAAATGAATGAATGAATAAATGAACGAACAAATGAACAAACCTCTGAGACCCCCAGCTCCAGCCCCAGCCAGTCTCCCTGCTGCCCAGACAGCAGGTGGGGCAGAGGCTGGGGTGGGACCTGGTGGTGGCCGTTGGGTCCTAGCTCCAAGTCCCCGGGAGAGGGACAGGGTCAGCCCTCCCTATCCCAGGAAATAACTCCAAGGAATAGCTCCCAGTGGAATGGTCACCTGACAGCTTGGGGCTGTGTTATGGGCACCTGGGACAGGGCAGAGGGCCTAGGAAGAGAGCACAGGTATTCTGGGGTCAGGTAGGGTTTAATGCTGAGCTGCTGGTTACTATGAGGAGCCTCCTGCTTTGGGGACAGCACCTCTCTAGATCACAAGTCCTGGCAGGGCTGCAGCAGCCACTCTCCCCTGAAATGCAGCAGCAGGGACAGGCCCAGAGTCCTGACTGCCTGACCCCTCCTGGTGATCCCCTGAGGTGGGCAGGGGACTGTGCATGGGAGTACTTGCCCCCATGCTATAGGTGCCTGAAGCCTCTGGGACTTGCAGGTGCTGTGCCAGGACATCCAAGAAAGGTCAGGGGCCCATTGTCCTTTCCCAGCCATGCCTTGCCACAGGAAGGAACCTGGAGCTGCCCCCAACCCCTGCCTGCCTTTCTGGCATCCCAGAACATCCCTTTGCTGTCACAGAGGACACACACAGACTCACCTGCAACTCATTACATCTTAGGGGCATGACAGAAAGAGCTGGGCGGGGGCTCCCCACCCAGCCTAGAATGGACCCCAGAACTCCCCAGGACATTGCAGACCCTTGCACCAATGTCCTAAACAGGGGTGACAGACCCTGTTCTACTCTGTGCTCTGGTCTCTTATCTACCAATGGCCAGAATGTGGTGTGATCAAGAAGATGGTCCAGAGGGTGAAGGATTCACACCCATGCTCTGTGGCCCATTGGGCCCTGTAAACAGCAGCTACTGGCTTGAGCCCTGCCTTGTCCAGACTGCCTGGAAGGAGCTCAGAGGGGAGGGAAGCCTGTTTCTGTCCATCTGCTCTGCTCACTGGACCACCAGAGGCCTTCTGGGCAGTCAGTGTTTGGTGGAACCCCACACCCAGGTCACAGGACCACCTGGCTCCAGCTCACTGGGCAGGGGCCTCAGGCTGCAGTGGGTGTGAGGGGATGTGGGTGCGTGGCAGGGCAGCCCTTCAGGTCAGCCCTCCAAGGAACGCTGCGGCTAGGGGCCAAATAATGAATACTCTACATTTTTTGGCAGCTCAAAGGCCCAGTTGGAAACAGCCACTGTTTTATTCTGCAGAAACCACACGCTTTTTGTCTGAGTGCCCACAGTAAGTGGGGGTGGACCCCAGCTGTGGCTCCTGCATGCTGCTGTCACCTCCAGGCCATGCTGGGTCCTGGCCCTCACTGCTAGAGCACTGATGCAGCCTCAGATGCCAAGGCCAATCACCGAGATAGCCATCAGCCCTCTCTCAGTGCCCACTTGGGGCCAGGGTCTCCCCCAGGTGACACAGGGTGCCCCGGGAAAGATCCAGACTCCAACCCTGCCCCATGGCCCTGGCCTCTCTAGCCTGAAGGAGGTGTGGACAGAGTGAGAGGGCCAGGAGGTGGCTCAGCCTTGCAGGGGGTGGAGGCGCAAGCGGGGTAGCTTCTGGAACCTAGAGGCCACCTGGTCCAGGCCTTCCTCTGTGCTTCGGGGAGGACAGGCAGCATGAGAACAAATCCTCTTGCTCTGTCCTTCCCATCAGGGAGGCCCTCAGGTCATGAGCAGTGAGGGCTGGCATCCTGGAGCTCAGCCCATCCCCGCTGAGCTTCCCTGCCCTGCGACCCCTGCCAAGCAGGAGGTGAGCACCTGCCTCCCCAACCCCAATCCAGGCCTGCAAGTCCAGGACAGCAGGTCAGTGCTCTGCCAAGGCTACCAGGACCCAGAGGTCCCACTCATGGTAGGGCAGGGTTACAAGGTGAGCCTGGAGGCCTGAGGAGGAGGTTCCTAACATGCTGCCTTTTGTGGCTGCAAAGGGCCTGTAGAAGGTCAGTTGGCTTATAAACAGCCCTCCAGGTGGCAGGTCCAGAGTACTCACAATTCCCACTGAAGCTCTCACCCCATCGGAAAAGACCAGTTCTTTGCCCCCAGCTCCTTCCACCCGGGCCACCACCTGCTCTGGGCTCCAAGTTGGTTCCTGCCCCACACAGGCCAAGCCAGCGCAGCCGCTGAGGCATGAAGAGGGTGCTCAGGGGCCAGTAGCACCAGACAGGCAGGGCCCAAAGTCACTGGAGGTCTCAGCTTCACCCTGAGTTTATAGGGGGTTAGTGGGATTGGGGGGACAATGAGGTTTGGGGGGCTGTGCAGTTCTGGGGCAACAGACTCTGGTGGCAGGGAGTTCTAGGGGGCAACAGGATTCCAGGGGTAAGAAGGATTCTGTGGGACAAGGTTCTGGGAGCACAGGGTTCTGGGGAAAACAGGGTTCTGTGAGGGGCAATGGGGTTCTGGGGCTAGCAGAGTTCAAAGGGCTGTGTGTGGGAAAGATTCTTCTGCTGCGCTTTGGAAGCAGGGAGGCTGCAGACAGCACACCTCGGGGTCGGGGTGGTTACTCTGCTTGGCCATGTGGTACCCCTACCCCTCACACCTGCACCAGGATTCACCCTCCAAAGATCTGCCTATAGACTCTCAGGTGCTGTCCCTGGGACACCCAGGCCAAGGCACTTGCTTTCCGTGGGAAGCCCCATCCTCTGCCCTATTGAATTACATCCTACAAGAGGAACAGGGAATGGGATTGGCTGCCAACTGAGCTTTGGGGGTACGAGGAGAGGCCTGGGAGGGTTGACGCCACCAGGCCAGGGTAGCACTCAGGACATGCCAGATGTCCCAAGGAGCCCTGGAGCTAGCTTTCCACCGCCTCCCAGAATCTGCCTGCACTACTCCATGCCTGGAGTGTAGTAGGACCTCAGCCGCACTCCAGCACCAGATGCAGGGAGCAAAGGCCTGGGGGAGCAGCACCCATTGCCAGCTGCCAGGGGGCAGAGGGAGCCCAAGGCTGGCATCCCACACCCTGCAGAACCACATGCTCATGCAGCCTCATTACCCTCTTTCCACTCAGGTGGGGAAACTGAGGCTCCTCAAGGTCAGGGCTAGACAGTAAAATCCAAGGGGGCAGTTTCTCCCAGTTCTGAGGGCATGGGCCAGGCCCTCCCTCACCTCTGGCAGTAGTGGCCCTAAGGCCAGTGGTCCACTCCCCCATGTCTCTGTCACAGAACCCATCATATCCCTAGGCCACCTGGATTTTTATTTAAGTTGACACTCTCTTTATTTAAAAATCATACCACAGCCCATAATGGACTACTACAGCCTCAGTAGCAGTCATTTCTTAACCCACCCATGGGCTGCACACAGTCCCACGCTGACACGGGGCCTTGAGCTCCCCTATACAGGGCTGCCCTGGTGCGTACACGGGGCCTGTCAGGCTATTAATTTCACCTCAGGTTTGGGGAGTATGCCCATCCCCAGTACCCATGGCCCCTGTGCAGCTGGGGCTGAGCCCTTGGGGAGTTCCAGCTACAGGTATTGAGGTGCCCTCACCCATAGGGCCTTAGGTCCCTGACCCATGCAGACCTCAGCCCCTCACCCTGTATAGCAGGGTGGCTGCTCTCTGCATCTTGCATATTTCCTCCTGGGGCAGCAGTTCTCAATCTGTGGGTCGTGACCCCTTTGTAACAATGAAAATACATCCTGCATATCAGATATTTACGATTCATAACAGTAGCAAAATTAGTTATGAAGTAGCAATGAAAATAATTTTATAGTTGGGGGTCACCACAACATGAGGAACTGTATTAAAGGGTCACGGCATTAGGAGGCTTTAGGAAGGTTGAAAACCACCGTCCTGGGGGAAGAAATGCTAAGATGTACCCAGGAGATGCCCACGGACCTCAGAGCATTCCAGGGAGCTGGGAGCAGGTTGTCTTCTCTACACTATCCCTTAGACCCTTGCCTGGAGTGTCCAGTGAGCCCTGACTGACCAGGATACCCAGTCAGGGGCTCTGGGGGGGTCCCCTTCAAGGAAACTTATGGGCAAGGATTCCAGAGCCAGGGGTCTGGAGTTCAAATCCAATCCCTATTCTTCCTCTTCTCCCCTGAGCCAGGGTGGCCCTCCATCTGTGCTGTAGTTACCTTGGCCCCATTTCAAGGAAAGTGAAGATGTAAATCTGTGAACCTGGACTATCTGGTCTCAGATGAAGGCAAAGGTCCTTAGTCCTGGGCCTGGCAGCCGTACCCACCCAAGATGCAACCCAAGGAGAGTCCTTGGACACAAAGCCCCATCAATGGCTGGGATGTCTCAGCCACACACACCGGGGGGGCTGAGGAGACAGACCCAGCAAGGAAGAACTCAAAGTGATCCTGAGAACTGTCCAGTATTCTCACAATTGGTCTGCTGGGCATCCCCCTCAGGGGTCAGGGCAAACCAAGGACACAGGTCTCACATCTTTAAAATGGGAGTGACACCCTCAAGCCCCACCCCCAGGGTCTGTGGAGGAACCTAAGCCTTGTGTGGAAGCCTCCAAGTGCCCAGGAGCAGCCCAGACTTGCAGCCAGACAGGAAAACAGAGACCTGAGCCGCACCTGACCTCATCACACCTGCCACAGGGAGTCCCCAGACAGCTGTGGGGAGCTGGGACTAGAGGGTGAGACTGCTGGGAACCCAGGCAGGGCCCACCCACTTTACAAAGACTCCCAGACCTGGACAAAGAAAGGGAAACACCCAAGCTAAAGAGCCCTTCAGGGCTGGAATATGGATCTCATGAGCCCTGGCAAGGGCAAGGTGTGGCCAGGGGAACTCAGGTCTCAGCAGCTTGGCAACCCTGCACCCAAGGGCTCTGTTCCCTGAAGTGTCAGGGCCTGGAGGCATGACAGATGGGGTAACGTGCTCCCAGGTCACAGCACTAGGCCCAGGTGGGCCAACAGGTATAGCCCCCATTGTGCATGGAGCCAGGGCTCCATTTTACAGATGTGCACCAAGGTGCAGAGAAGGGCCTGCACTCAAGGTCACAGGGCTCACAAGATGCAAAAAGTCACCCCTAAGCAGAAATCTGTCTTCTGGGCCCATATCCAGGTGCAGACCAGGGCTATGGGGCCAGGAGGGGGCCCAGGCAGGAGCAGAAATGCTGGGAATGTGGGGCAGAGCCACAACAAAGGCTGTCAGCGGGCGTGGGTGCACAGCTGAGAAACAGGCCAACTGCAGACCACAGCCTCCATTGCCAATTCTTCCTGGCTGGGGAGGCTGCTTTCTACCTGCCCCCCATGCACAGGCCTCACCTGTGAATGAATGACTTAAAGAGGAGGGAGGGATGGATGGAGACACCAGCAGTCCTCCCAGGCTCTCAGTCACTGCCCAGGGGCTCAAGGACCTCTGTCCTGTGGACTTTTCTCTTCCCCAAGAGCACACCAGGCTTTCTGCTCCATCGCTTTAATGGACACAGCAATTCACCAGACGGCTTTGCGCAAAATAAGAAAATATGAGCAGTATCATCAGCATCTCACGGAAACACAAATACATAAATTACATGTTCGCACACCTCACGCCAGACGTACATTCACGGGCGAAGCGCTTGGCAGCGCATACAGGGCTTGGGGCAGGGCCCCTCAGGTCTGTCCATGGTGAATGGGGGGGCATGGCCACTTGGCCCTGCATATCCTCGCTGATCTCCAGGCCATCCTTTGCCCACCTGAAGAGCGTCCAACCAAGGCCTGAACACTGTACCACGAAGATGAGCTGTTGGAGACAGTCCTTTATAAAAACCCTCTTGAAGAACATGTGTGACGGCCACCGTCCTGCAGACAGTCCCACAGCAACCAGGGCCGAGATCCAAAGGATCCCAACGGTCACATCAGCCTTGAGGTGCCAGGGTGGGGGCGGCCAGCCAAGCAGGGCAGGGCACCAAGAGTGGACACAACCAGGTCAGCTCTTTTCTGGGTGTGATTTCTTGTCATCCCTTTGACTGCTGTGCTGCGGTGGGCGACCCTCAGGATGGGGCTCTCTGGCCTGTTTCCATAGCTTCTGGCGTGGAGGGCAGGCCCAGTGTCCCAGAGTGTTCACTGTGGGGGCAGGTCCAGGGCCCTAGCCCAGGAAGCTCTGAGCTTCGAGTTTCTACCCGACGCTGCATTGTGTGACCAGGGAATGGGGGGGCGGTCTAGACTTAGTACTAGAAAAGCGTGACCACAAAATGCTTTTCATGTGCATTTTCGGTTTTTTGTTGCTGGGATTTAAAAAAAAATTTTTGGATCAAAAAACCAACCAAACAAACAAAAACATAGCAGGCTCTCAGGTATATAAAACTGTAATATTAGATAAAAATACAAACTTCACCTTTACAAAAAAAAATTAAAACACACATTTCTGTTAATACACATAAAGCATAACATTTTACCAAAAATAAAGAATTTAGACTCTGTCCAAACACTGGCAGCAGCAGGGAGGGACCTCCACTGCGGTGGCACGTCAACAACAGACTGAAGCAGCAAAGCATCTCGCCTGCCACACTCAGGAACACAGCACGCCACGGTGCGTGTTACAGGAATGTGGCATCACTCAGCAAGGAACAGGGGCTCTGGGGTAGGAGCCACAGAGATGGCATACGATTGGTTTACGCATAGTTCTCTCAAAATGGCTTAAATTAAAAAATAAAATAAAGTGGAGTAAGGGAGAAACACAAAGCAGAAAGATGTAGGAAATGATGCATAGGTAGGTATACCATGTTTATTTAATACATCTCATTAGTTTGCATCTTGCTAGGAAAAATACCGTCGCTCTGTCCTGACAGTTACAGCAGCCCGTGTGTTATTGGTGTAAATGTCATCCAAGAGATAATTAAAAAAAAAAAAAAAAAAAAAGGCTAGGCAAAGAGTAAAAAGGAAAGCTTAATAATCACTTTATGGTGTAAATAAAAAATCCACTTAAGGCTCTCAGGAAGGTTTCTGTATAGACTTAAACACTACAGCGAGGAGGTGTGGTTTCTAAAGTTCGTGTGGTGGTTTCCAAGATATTCCTGCTCCCTGGGCGCCCTACAGAGCCCACGGGCACCCCTCTGGAGTCATTCCGAAAGCAGGCTCTGTGTCCTTGGCAAAAAAGCACCTGTGACCGCCTGGACAGAAATCCAGTCTGCTGAGATCTCTGCACTTCCATCCTGCAAGGGCGACCCTCCGTTCCGTGGACTGTTTACATACTTTTGTGAGTCCATTTTGTTTTTGTCGTGTTTTGTGGTTTTGTTTTCTCTCTCTCTCTTTTTGACAAGGAAGCTTCTTACTGCTTCACCAAGTGCTACAATACTTGCTTTGATGTCACATTAAACAAATGTGCACTGTCTCTTTGTTCTCCAGAGTGTTCTCGGACACAGTTTTTCACGGAGGAGAACAAAGACCGCACACTGGCAATAAAGCACCGTACATAGTAGGTTCAGGAATGTAACACGCCATGTACATCCATGTCCCAGGAAAGGGCTACGGGCGTATCCTCACCTCACATCTGCAGGTAGGGGAGAGAGACAGACACTGAGACCACTGAGATGGAACCACCAAGCACACACATAGCTGCACAGAAGGCAAATGGGGCGAAATGTTTAACCCAATCAGGGGCACACAGGAATTTAAAGTTCTCATGAAATTTCAAAAATCAAATTTGCATATTAGCCACGTTGCAATATCCTCACTAGGGTTGGGACTAGGCTCACAGCATGTCAGAGAACATGTCTTGAGAGCAAGCCCCTTTCTCCCATTGTACAGATGGAGGAAACTGAGGCCCAGACTGGTTCTTTTGCTCTTCTCCCTTTCTTTCTTCCACCCTAGGGCTTGGATGTGATTTCTGGAGCTCTGGAAGCCATCCTGAGCCAGAAGATGGCCCAGAAGAGTGTGGCCAATAGCCACAGACAGACGGCTCCCCTGTGACCAGGCACAGCTACCTTGAATTCCTTAGAAGAGCTCTTCTCCCACCCTGTGTCATCTTTCCACTGCATGTTCCCAAACATGGGCCACCCACAGGCCCACAGCCTGAACGCTAGCCAGGGAGCAGGAATGGCTACCTCACACTGTGGGGTCACTGCCACCAGCAGGCCAAGGTGGCCACAGCCCAGTGCTCTGCAGAGCCCCGATGCACAAGCAGGCACAGAACCAGCCATCACTCTGTGGGCTAGCTGTGAAGACTCTCCTCCCAAGAGGATCTGCAGGAATGGCCTTGACCCTGGGTCTCAAAATCACATATTGCCATACAGGAGCCAGTAGTCTCTCAGACACCCTGTCTCTGCCCCTAGTCCAAAGCGACTATTTGTTTCGGATGCCAAAGTGTCCCACATGCCGGGAGGAAGGACCAAGAAGGCTTAAAAATGCCTCCTCCATGATGGCTGTGGTTTTCCAAATCCCACTTTCTTTTGGGAAGCAACATGCCTTCCTAGGAGCCATTTCTGAAGCTCTCTTACAGCTAAAGGACAGCAGATCCAAAAACCAAAATGGAAGTGGGATTTCCAGGAAAGCCCTCTAAAAGCGGGCTCTCTGCCCTTCTCCCCATCTTGCTCTCTGTCAGTCTGGAGCACAAATGTAGTTACTGGAGCTTTGGCAGCTACCTTGAGCCATGAGACAACTCTGTGCATGGAGGCAACCAACCTCAGATGGAAGTGGTCCCTGGTAATCCCTCAAGACTATCCCACCTTTTCTGGTCTCCTATCCCATGAACATGGGAGTCATGAACTTAACTTCTACTTTGTCTCAATCATTCCTGTTGCTTTTGATGTTACCGCAGTCAAATGCAATTGCCAACACAGTAGCCAATAACCATGTAGATACATGAAGTATTTCCAGACCTTTCCACTACTAACACCTATCCATAATCTCTGTTAAGCCTCAGTTTTTACATCTGTCAGATGGGGTGGACCACCTGCCCAAGGGGGTTCCAGAGTAGTCAGTAGTCAGAGCTATCCCACTGCTGCTCAGGAAACCCAAACTATTCCATTCACTGTAATGCCTCTGTGTCCCCGATCAGTGACAAAGAGAAGAACCAAGCTAGAAGGGGCTCCAGAGCAGAGGTGAGCCATGGATCCAGGCTCTCTGTGCAGGGGGAAGGGGCGGGGAGCAAGGAGACCTGAGCCCAGCAGGCACCGGAAGCCACAGAACCATAGAGGCCAATCACGGCCCGGCCACGGCCAGCCGCGCCTGGCGAAACGGGAAGCATGATTCGAGGGAGTGATCCGAGATTGCCTCTCCCAGCCCTATAGGATTTCATTCAGCACATCCAGAGGTCAGGTCCTACCTGGTTGGCTGCTTTAGGTGGGTTTTAACCTTTTTCTTTTCCGTTTTTTACCTGACTCCCTACGCCTTCCTGTTAACAAAAGGGCAGGGCAGTGAGTGGGCCTGAGGGAAAGCTGCCAGGCTGGGGAACCCAGGCAATAAATACCTGAGGAGTTTATCTTTCTAAAAGAAACTCCATCACTCCAGCAAGGAGAAACTTGAGTCCCCTCTGCTCCTGGAGCCCCAACGTAGCAGGGCGCCACCCCCACGGTGCTCCGGGACACGAGCAGCCACCTCCCCCTGCTCCTCCGGGTGGAGCGTCCTGCGGCTACTTCTCAGTTTGGCCCACTGACCCACCAAACAGCTCGCGCACTTAAGCACATTTCAGCCCAGCCTGACCTTCCTCCCACCCTGAGCCCGCATCTGCAGGTGCACACCTGCCCTCAGCAAGGCCACCAAGTGGCTCAGCTGCAGCCACTCACCTGTGTCCTCTTCCCGGTAATCTGGATTCAGGCTGGCGGTGGTACACGCACATTCCAAGTGTTCCTCTAACCTCACCTGGACTTCTTTTAATTTTGGCTTCTTCCTGACATATTCCACCTTGGCCACCTGCCCAAGAAAACAGAGCCCAGCCATGAACACCTACGTGGGGCTTCAGACACCACAAGGTGACTGGAGCTGAGGTCACACTCAGCCAGGGGGTGGGGGACCTCATCTTTCCATCTTGACCTCCTCTCCGGTGTGTTACCTCAGTGGGAAGGGATTACCAGGTGAAACCCACAAGCTACAGCACACTCCCCGTGTTCCCTGGTCCCAGTTTTGTTTAAAATGAACACAAATGCCCACAAGTGCCTTGGGGGTCTGGAGGGTGCACACACAGCAAAGCTGGGGGTTCTGGGCGCAGGCATCCAGAGAAGGCCTGTGCTTGTACATGTATGTGCAGCTGGAAAATGTTTTCAGATGTGCTTTGTTACAAAGAAACAAAGCCAAGCCCTGAAGAGAATTCACCGCTCTGCCCTTACTTGATGGCCACCCCTTCCTACCCAGTCCAAGGAGAAAAACAAATGCAGCCCTAAGGGCCACTGGAGGAGGTTTGAGTTGGACACTGCTTATTGGGCTCAAGAATTCAGGCAATGACCCTAGGCTGCTGATCTGATGAGGACCCACTGCCGCCAGGCAGCCCCAGCCCAGGTCCAACGCTCTTACTGGGCTCCGGACATCTGGTTTTCTCAGAGACACAGGCCAGGCAGTCCAGGCCACCACAGGAGCTGCCCACAATGGATGCACAGGAGGACCAGGCTTCCAGGCATGGTGAACTCAAATGCCAGAACCTGGCCGGGTGCCCCTTTACAGAGTGAAAGCTGCTGTCTGTGGGCCACACCAGCCCTCAGTGCTGGGGCCAGACTCCAAGAGGGCCTGAGGCACTGCCTCCAGGTGTTCAAGAATGGCAGGCAGGTATCCTGAGCATTCAGAGCCCACCACAAACCCACACATCCTGTCATGAGAGTGCAAATCCACCCCCACCTTCTTGTGCATAACACACACACACATTATGGGAACATTCCACTTCACACACATGCCTATATAATGTACACAGAGTGTACACGCACACCTGGGAGCAATAGAAAATCACTTCATACACAGCCACAGTGAGCATCATGCTAGGCCCCAAGCGGGGAAGCCGCCTCTCAAAGAGGAACAAAAGAAGGACCTAGCCCTTAGAGAAGCAGAGGTATGAGGCTGGCACTCTGCCACCTGTGGCCCATGACACCTTCCTTGTAAGAGCCCAAATTCCAACCTTCATGGACTTCTAAACACCCTGTAGGAGACAGAGTTATGGCTTCCATTTATAGGAAAGGAAACTGAGGTACAGACCAGCCTCTTCCCCAAGACAACCCCAGGGGCAGGAGAGACAGGGCTAGCATGTGGATGCTGGAGACTGCCCGCCCCAGCCACCTTGCATCCTGCCTACCACTTGGGGCTTCCTACAGGAAGGCACCCACCACCCTTCTGCCCTCTCTAGGCCCTGCAGAGCCTGCATACTACAAATTTTGCACCTTCCCTGGGTTCCAACTCCTAAGGAACAGCCTAAGCAGGAATCACCTGCTTCGCCTCTGACTATCCATTGGGAAACTAAGACTAGAAGGGGAGCAGACCCTGGGAGACCCCCAAGCACATGGAGGTGGAAGAAAGGAGGTCACCAGGTGACAATAAGGTGGCCCAGGCTGGGACCAGGTACCCCCAGCCCAGAGGGCCCTGCCTTCCAGGGGTCTGGAGACCAAGAGCTCCACCCCCAGACAGAGGGTTCAGCCCTGTACCCTGGGAAAGTAAGCACACTCCACAGTGAAGCCGGCCCCTGAGGCATTGGGGACCAGGCTCCTCCAGACCCTGTATGGCTGCCTTGGCCACATTAATGGTTAACCCATGGTGCAAAGGGTGCTGGGCGCCCAGCAGGCGTGTGAGGTGCTGTGTGCTGTCTCGGGTGTGAACACAGCCCCAGGTGTGCGCTCAGGTGTGGGACATGGAGTACCTGGAGCCCGCCCAGCAGTGGGGCCTCAGCATGGGAAGTTTCACTACGTCAGAAAGTGTAAGAGACGGGGCTGAGGCTGGTTGACCTTGCCTGTGCAACTGCCGCCTGGATGGGCACAGATACCTATGCTCATGGGGCCCTTAGACCAGGCCTATCACCCCTCTGCACAAAACAGGCACAGACCATGCCCAGGGTGTGGGGAAGAATGAGAATTCGTGACCCCTGGTCTGTGCCCACCACTCCTGCAGTAGGGATTTTCACACAAAGTGCAACCAATCAAAAGTAGCCCCGGCTCCAGTTGGGGGAAGGCTGAGGCTGGTGGCCCCACTCACAGCCCCCAAGCTCAGCATAGTGACCCCCAGCAAGCAGAAAGTGGGGTCTCAGAGTGACCATCCATTAAGGGTCCCAAGCAGGAGAGCATACCTGACAGTGAACTTCAGCAAATCCTAAGAAGGCTGCAGTAGCTGCTCTGGCCTAGCCCTCACCCCGCATGAATCAAGAACTCCAAATCCACCCAGCCCCATTAACCCCATTAACCCTTTTCCTGGGGTCCTGGCCATAGACATGGGTCGCAGGTGGCAGAGTGCCAGCCTCATACTCTGTCAACTCCTACCCACCTGGCTGCAGGTGGGCTCAGATTTCTGGGCTCAGGCAAGCCACTCATCCTGCTCCTGGTCCTGGCCCACCAGCTGGCACAGCCTCTTTGGTCAACAAGCAGCCTCACCTAGTTCCCTCTGCAGGGACCATGGGCCTCCGGCCAGACACCAGAGGCCCAGCTGAGGGGGCAACTTATTCTTTTCCATGAGTTAGGCAGGCCACCGTGGGGAAAGTGGACTCTAGACACTAAAGAAATGCTGCCCACCAACGTCCCCGTGGGAAGGGCACACTACACGGGCCACTCCAGTCTGGAAGCGACTTTCTCTTCAGACAAGCCCATTTTTTATCAAAGAAAAACAAACAACGACTTAGGATTGCACCTGCTTCTGAGTATGCGAGGATTCCAGGCCGTTCGCCACCTCTGTCTGGCCAGGAAATAACTACATTTTTCCCCCAAGAACACGTCATGAATATTAAATTCTCGAAAAAAAAAAAAAAAAGAAAACCTCTTCCCTGAAAGCCAAGTGCATACGAAGAACAGAGACTACCTCAAGAGCCCCTGTGTGGCCTCACAGGGTCCCCCTTGTCTTGCCCTCCCCAGTCCCAGGCATGTGGGCTGTACCTTATTGCACCAGACATTCCCATGCCCCACTCCTGAGGGTACTATGCTGTTGGCTGACTCTCCTAGACACTCTCCAGGACACATTCACCCCAGGAGACCACCCAGCTGTGCTGCATCCTCACTCCACACCTGGCATGCCCAGCCAACCCTCAGCTCTGGCACAGGCCCCAAGGAGGGCTTGGGACAAACATATCCTATACCCATACCCCAACTCCAGGTCATGACTGACCAGGCTAGAGCTTAAGAGAGAATATCAGCTAGGACAAAAGTACCACTTACATAATCCAGCTGCCCACCGCTGTAACCCTTAAGCCACCTGACGACACAATTAGGGTCTTTTTAACAAACTAAGAAATGAACAACACAGACAAGGCAATGCCCCTGCCCAGCACCATGTACCTTTGAGTCTCCAGTGTCAGACTGGACTCTCTTCTCCCTTCATTCAAAGGAAAAAGCCCTTTTGACTTGGAATGAGCAGAGCCTCAGCCCTCACCTGCCCAGTCTCTGGGGAGAGACAAGGAGCCTGTCACTCAACCTGGATCTTAAGTTGGGCCAAGAACCCTCCTTGGCAAAGAAGGCATTGGAGCAGCTCTGCCCTCACTGTCCGGGCAGGTGTGAGTTGGGTGCATGCCAGAGGCCCCATAATGCTCTCCCCAAGCTCTAGAACAGGACTTCTGGCCTCAGCTCCAACTAGGCCAGATTCCCACAGCCCTCGGGGGCCAGGCAGCTTAACCCTCACATTCCTGCCCCAAAGCTGTGGCTCAGGTGTGGAGGAAGAGTTGGACACCCAGGGACCCGACACCAAGTGCTGACCACGCAGAGCAGGATACAAGAAAAACCCCACCAGGCCATAGCCCCAGGCTGAAGGTCAGCCACGACGTGGTAACCCAGCAGCGCCTGCACTGAGGTCTGGGCCCAGGGGGAGGCCTCTGCTTTGGATTCACCTGGAAGAAAGAAGGGAGCCAGTATGGGACCCTGACCTCAACACAACCCACACCTGCAATCCCAGTTTACTTTGGGGGTGGTCACCAGAAAATCCAGGTCCTCAGCACAAGGACAGTATTCACATGGAAGTCTGGGGTCTGGCTCTCTACCCATCATGTCTACCAGACATCCTAGGGCTGCCTTCAATTGAGTGTGTGCTGGACAGCTCACCAGCCCTGCTGCCACAGTGACCACTCCTAGCCTCAGATCCTGCTAACCTCTGCACTGCCCATAGGCTCTGAGTCTGGGATTCCAGGATTCTGGCCCATATCCTCTCTAAGTTGACATCTGCCTTAATCCCAAATGGAGTAGGACCAGCCCCCAGCTAGGCCTCCACAATTGGCCCCTCTTTCCCCCAAACTCTTGTCCCTCTGCCAGAGCCCCCTGTGTCTAGGACCGGATGTTTTCCTCCAACCCTGATGGGGAGGGCAGGGAGAGACCTTCCAAAGGGGGAGAACCCGGGCACCAGGCAGCCTGGCTATGCTGCAGGGCATAGCCTGTGACCTTAGGAGGAGACCTCCCCTGTGGCTGGCCAGTACCTGGTCTACAGAGGAAACTATAGTTGAGAGTCAGGTCCCAGCTCCACAACCACAAAGCAGAGAAGGAGTCACCTTCCAGAAGAAGCAGGGCCCCTATGAGCTGAGCAGGGCACTGAGGAGCTGGATACCAGCTCAAGACCTCTGGATCCCACCCAGTATGCTCAGGAAGACTGAATAGTCCTTGTCACCTCAGGGAAAGCAAGCTAGAGCCCCCACTGGGGCCTTTCCTGTGTCACCCACTTCAAGCCAGCACCCCATCCCTCCCAGAGTCCCATCTCAGACTACCTAAAGGATGGCCCCTCAGCTCCCAGAGCTGACATGTGGGAGCATCCACCCAAGAGCACCCTCCCCTAGCACCCAAGAGAAAAAGACCACAGTCAGCTGGGCTCTTGGGCTCAGGAGGGCCCCTAATATAACACCTCTGAGGACCCAGGAAAGGCAGAAGCTGGGTCACAGTCACACAGAAGGTGGCTATGGATCCCCAGGGGAGTGGACACTGGGGAGAGGACAGAACCTAGGGTCCCCCCAGCCAGCGTGGAGTCCCAAATTAAGCCTTTCTCCCAACAGGACCCCAAAACAGCTTCTGAAGACAAGAGAGCCCTTAGACAAGCACCCCCAGGGCCCAGGGAAAACCGCGGGGCTTTTAAAGGGGAGTGTCCAGACTTGGAGATCCTGGGGCAGTGAGATGTGGAATTTGCTTACTCAATACCCCAGCACTGCAGAGAGCCAAGTCCCCAGAGGTCAAGATAAGTCCCAGTTATGGGTCTAAAGTGCCTGGTCATGTGACAAATAAACAGCCTGTCAGCTACAAGGTCCTTCATCAAGAAAACTCTTCCCAGTATCTCACTGTAGGGTCTGGGGTCACAGCAGGGCAGAGAAAATTATCTTCTAGAGTCAGAGAAGGGGTCCTAATGTAACCCCCAGAACTGAGTTCCTCAAGCCCAATTTTAGTGATCCCTATTTTAGGAAGAGAGGCCAAGCCAAGGCTGGAGGTTCTGCATGGAGGTGGGTCCCTGCAGACAAGATATGCTTACACTTGCAGTCACATGCTGACCCCACAAGAGCTAGTATCCAGGGGAGCCCCAAGAAAGCTCAGAAGCCAGGAGACACCTCCCCTCCAACTAAACCCAGACATGGACAGAGACCCTAGAGGCAGGGAAACCACCTATCCCAACAGGGCCAGCACTCAGCTCTTGGAGTTGTTAGTTCCTGCCTGCCACAGACCCAAGAGGAAAACGAGGCCCAAGGGGAGCAACCCAAGCCCAGCAGCCACAGGCCCACAGGCTGCCTGGAGGAACCTGTAGAAGCAGGATGGTCCCAGGACTCACAGAGTTCCCAGCACTGCCCCAGAGGTCATGGCAGTCAGCTCCTGCCAGGGACAGCATTTTTGGTCAGCACCAACTGTGTGCCTGCCCCAGCTCCTGGGTCCCATGAGCCCCTAAGCCCCTGAGCACACCTTCTTGAGTGGGGAGGGCTGGGTGTGCAGCCCAGACCTGAGGGAACCCTCCTGAGAAGCACTGTGCCAGACCATTGGGGCCCCTACCTCCTACGGCACCCCAGGGTGCTGATCTGAATGCCTGTGTCCCCCACATTCTAGTGTCAAGACCCATACCCAGAGGGGATGGCATTAGGAGATGGGCCCCTCACGATGGGGATTAGCATTCTTTTGAAAGAACTTGTTCACCCCTTTACCATGAGAGAACACACAAAGAAGGTACTTTTTGTATAAACAAGAAATGGGTCCCCATGAGATACCAAATCTGCCAGCACTTTGATTTTGGACTTCCCACTTTCAGGCCTTTGAGAGAGATTTCTATTGCTTATCAGCTCCCTATCTATGGTATTCTATTACATCAGCCTGACCAGAACACAACAGGCACCTCTCCCAACGTGCAGAAAGAGTAACCTGCCCAGGGGCCCAAAGCCCGAGATTCTTCTACAGATGGGGGAGCCTGACCCCTCTGGCCATTCCCCAAACTGCCAGTGGGTCTGCTCTTCAAGATCTGGGAGTGCCAGCAGCTTCCACAGGTAAGGCCAAGGCTCTTGTACAGCCCAGTGTCCTTCCCCTCCCTGCGCCTCAGTGTACCTGTCAGGGAAGGGAGCGCAGCCACCCAACCACTCCATCAGCCAGCAGGAGTGTCAGGCTGATGCCTAGAAGGGACAGAGGCTGCCCCCTGGGGAGGGTGGTGGCCCAGGGGCGGCTGGGGCTCACCTTGACGCTGCGGTGGTGGATGCGTGAGGGCTGGCACTTGACGCTGCTGGTGTTGCAGCAGCCGGTGCAGCGCCTCACCTCCACACACGGCGGCCAGATCAGGAAGTTGGCGGACGTGGGGTCGACCTGGCTGCGAGGAATCTCGTAAATGACTGTCCTGGTCTTGCAGACTGCGGGGACAGCTTCCTCTGCAAAAGCAGGAGTGCGCTGAGTACAGAGCATCCCACGCCCGCCCCAGGCACGAGCTCCCACCTCAGTGACCCTGCCCCGCCCAGGACTGGGGTGACCAGAAGCCTGGTGCAAACAGCAGCCATGAAGTTGCTGTGGTCTCCCTTAGGACCTAGCCCACCAAAGGTGAGGTATACCTAGGCTAGAACCCCTCCCCACAGGGAACAGCTGAGCTGTCCAGAGGGGAGTTTGGGAAGGGGTGCTGTGGGACAGCCACCCAGAGCCTGCATGAACATTCCCTGCCATCTGGACTCAGATTCCAGTGGTGGCCTGCCCTGACCAAAACTGGTCTGAGGGTGTAAATTGTGTGACTGCCACAACAAACGTTGCCTGGGAAGGGCCCTCTTGCAGCAATTAGGAATCATTTAGCCACATACCACATGCAAAGGTGGAAGACACAGGCCATCTTCTTGAGGGAAAACACAGCCCAGAGAGGGGCATCCACAAACCTAGGCAGCTATCTTAAGCAGACCTGGGACCTCCAGAGGGTGTGGAATTTGGTAGGTCACATCCCCCACCCTCCCTCTCTGGCAAGAAAACAGACCAATGCCCTTGAGACCCCAACCATCCACTCAAGGGCCCAGACAAATATAGGGTGCCCTATAAGAAGGGATGAACCAAAATATCCCCCAAACCCATTGGCAAAGTTCTGGAGCTGGAAGGGAGTGGGCGGGGTACAGAGAGCCATGAGGGGCATCAAGAGCAGCCCACCAGGCAGGCACGCCTGCACCAGCACAGAGCCAATTCAAAATTCAGCACGACCACGTTCCCAGCAAGCCTCCTCAGGGCAGGCCCCAACAAGATCGGGCACTTAAGGAATTTATGACAGTTCTTCTCTCCTGGAAACTCTTGGCCCGGACCACAATTCCACCAAGGGCAGGAAGGCTGGGGCGGGAGACACCCCATCAGGAAGGAGGCCCCAAGAGGCCAGAGACATGAAGCCTGGCAGGCCGAGACTTTGCCTTACAGAGGAGGGAAGAGGTGCCTGGGGCCAGAATTGGGGAGCCAGGCCAGCTCCTACCCACCCCCACCCCCCGTCCCTACCCACAGCAGCCTCCTAGGACTCACCAATGCTCCTTTTCCTTCGGATTGGCACAGGCCTCTTCTCGGATGCATGCTTGGTGGCGTGGACCCCATGGGCTCTCAGGCTGGTTTCCAAAGCATCCTCAACCCCTACATGTAGAAGAGAAAATGGCGACGGGCTGCCCAGACCTGCACGGAGTGCCCAAGGCCTGTCCAGCAGCATCTCCTACAAACTCGCTGTCAGACCACTTGGGGGGATCTCCTGGGAAACCTTGCATTCCCACCAGGCCCTTTTCAGATATGCAGCAGATGAAATATCCCAAAATGTCCCACCAATATGGAGGTCCCCAAAATGCTGGGCCCTGTGACACAGCTGAGACCTCTTTGGCAGCCTCCACTATGGCACCTCCTTCTAGGAAGCCAGGTGAGGCCAAGGGGGCTAGAAGGCCCTGGTCCATCCATGCCAGAACTAGCTGGCCCTTGGGCCCCCAGCTTGGCCCACCTCCAGGGGGGCTCAAAGCTGCTGGGCCACACCCTTTCTGGGACCACAGGACAAGCCTGCTGAGACTTGTGTGCACATCTTCTCTGCCTATCTCCCACTAAGCCAAGCCTGGAAGAGTGTCAGAAGAGCCAGGCTGAACTGTAAGCCAAACTTCACTTGTTCATGAAATGAGTGTCCTCTGAGAGCCAGAAGCCTTTCGAGGAGCGCTCACCAAGAAGGATCCAGGGCCTAGCAAAGGGAGGAAAAAAATTCTCCCAAAAGAGTGAAAGGTGTGAGTAGCTCAGGGTCTGTGTCCATGACAGGCAGGGAGGTGCAGGTGGGAAGAAGGCCCCCAGCCATAAAGCATTTACAGCCTTATCAGCACAGAGCTCCCGAGGCCCCCAGCATACAGACCACCCCACTTCAAGGGGACGAGGACTACAGTGGACAGGGAGGGGGGGGACACGGTCCTGCCACCTGCCACATAAACCAGCCCAGCCCACTGATACTGCCCATACCTAGATAAAGTACATCATACCTGGCCTCCCTGCCCAGGCTCTATGGACACAGCTGGTAGGGCCGGGGTCTGTCTCTTCTCATCTCCCTCCATCCTGCTTCCCCAACATATAGCCAGGACAAACAGGTACCAAAAAGGTGGCCCCAACTGCCAGGAATTCTCCAGATACACCAAGACCTCCCTATCCTCTCCTAGGAAGCTCTGTGATGTCCTCACCACTAGCCCAGATCAGAAGCCCCCTGCCTGATGCAGGAGGAACCAAGGTCACTTTCTGCAAGACCAGTGAGGTGTCAGCGATGGTCCACAAACCCAAGGGGAGGACCTTCAGCTTCCTCCACCCTGAAGCCTGCACATGTAAACCAAAAACCTTGCATATGGCAAAGACCACATCTCAGCTAAGCCCGACTTTTTACTTAAAATGACTCAATCTTCCAATGCCACTAATTTTTTTTTTTGAGACCCAAAATAAAATCAGAACAGAACTACTCATGCAATAAGAATTTCCCATCAACCAACTGTTACAAGAACCATTTTTTCACAAAAAAGTGACACATCTGAGTCATGTCTTGGTGGTGGCCATCTTGACACGGCCAAGCCAAAGAGCAACTGGTCCACTCTTGGTATTATGAAGGAAATTTCACACCAACATCAGCTGCCACACTTCACAGCCTTACTACCACCACGCCTGCATGAACCACTTCACTGATGACTTAATCTTTACATGTACACAGCAAGTGCTATCACCTCTTCACATCTGAGGAAACTGAGGCCCAGAAAAACCTAGCAACAAGACAAGGAAAGCAGCTGGACATGCTCAGATGCCACCCCCAGCCCCAGTCTCTTGCCCCTACTTAAAAGAGAAGATAACAGCCCTGCTAGTTCTTCAACCCTGCTGAAGTCTGTGTTAGCAAATTTCTTCCCAGAAGAGAGACAGAGTATGAACAGCTCCTATCAGACGAGCCCACCCTTTGCCCAAGATCAAGTTGGGTGGCCATAAGCCAGGGGCTGACCCATCTTTACAGGAGAAGCAGCCACTTTGATCTATGCTGGCTGAGAAGGATCAGGAAGCTGGTGTAGCCCGGGTCCAGGCAACAGGCACAAACATTCCCGAAATCTGTTCTCAGGCTTTCCCTCTGCCTTCTGTGGACATGTCCTCCACCCATCATCCTGGGGAGAGTTAATGGCCCGAGATGGGAATATTTAGGTATTAGTTACTCCATGGCACCAGCAGCTATTTCAGAGAACAAGGACCCTTGCCACTACCATCTAACATGGGCGGGATAGGCCACTGGTCACTATACCATCACAAAGAAAAATCAACTGTCCCTCACTCTGCACAGACCCTCCAGATGCCTAGTGCTTGAGGACACTTGATGGACAACAGTCCCACCAGCTCAGGCACCACAGGCAAAGAGCCACAAGCTGGGAGGAAATGCCTTGCTCAGGCTCCCCATCTGTAAAACGGCCATATAGGCTGCACACTAAGAGGAGCTACGCACTCAAAGCGGGCCCCATCGGTCAGGGTAGAGGCTCACCTGCATACCTCCAGCCCTCTTTTTTGCCTTTTGCAGCACTGCGGTCCATAGACCCAGCAGCAAGAATGTCAGTCTGAAAAGGTCTACTGCTTGGGGTCATAAGGTGGACCAAAGGAACTCAACACCGGGTAGCCTAATCTCAGAGAACTGGCCACATAGCTCTATACCACCAGGCCAGAGGCTGGACTCCACCAGTCCTGTTTCCACAGTTAGCGAGGAGTTCAAGTCACAAAAGTTACCTCAAGAGGCAAGGCCTCCCCACTTTGCTCCCCCACCCAAAGTTTCCCAGGCAAACTTTTGGACAGGTACCCAAAAGACTGGTACCCACTTTCTGCATTCCCTGGGGCAGGAGGCAGAAGAGCTCTGGGAACACTTTTATAGGGGGCAATTTGAAACCAACCAGGACAGGCTGCCGTATCCCAACTTTTTCTGTTTGGACCCACCCAAAGAGGCTGGGGGGGAGGTGTGGGGGAGGTAGGTCAGGAATGCAGCCACATAATGCCATACAGTGGCAAAGCTAAAGGGGTAGGGTGGGGGTGGGGTAGGGGTGGGATTGCAGAGACTAGAATAAGAATGGTCCTCCCAGCAAGTGAATGGCCCATTTCCCTATAGCAGCCAAAGCCCATCTCACAAGGAGGCCCATCTCTCCACAGCCCACACTTCTCAAGCCAGACAAAAAGCCCTGGAACCTTCTCTGAGAGGCAGCTTCCACATGCACATCCAGAGGACCAGGAATGCAGGCTAGTGTTTTCCCCAGAGGCTCAAAGCCAAGCCCTTCTCCCCAGGGTTACTATTCCAGGGACCAGATCAAAATCCCCCCCAGGCCAACTCTGATCTTCAAGTGAAATTCTACCCAGTCTAGATAAGTATCAGTCAGAGGATTTCCTGGGTCAAGAAACTACAGAAACCATCCGCCTTTAGAAAATGGTTTTGGCATGAAACGAAAATAGTTCAGGCCTCTTCACCACCATAATTAGGTACAAATTTCCAAATGACTAGACCATGTGATTTTACTTAATTCCACCATCACCACCACCACCCCGCCCCGTTTTCAGGGTAGTTTGCAAGGAGAGAAAAACCTTCATTTCACTCAAAATTCTTCCAATTCTACTGTCTTCAGTTACTCTTTTCAACAAGTTCATCTTAGGCCTTTTTTATAGCCAAGGACAAGGTTTCCCACACGAGCACTTCCCTAGTTAACTCCCACGTTGAAGTCCCTGGGGCCAGGTGTTAATTTTGAAAAGGGCACCACAAAGACGGGAACAGGACTCAGCTTCTAGGAAGGGGCGCTCTCCAGCCCTGGCAGAGAAGAGACCGGTGGGAAGCCACCCAAGCCCACCGCCACTCTCCCCACCCACAGTCAACCTAGGTCCTTGTCCAGTGAGAAATCTCTTTAACTCTTGCTGACCCGAGTCTAGTCCAACTCTGCAGCTGACACCCACTTTGAAACTCTCACTTACAAATACACTTACAAATAAACTGTTCCCTGAAGTGGCCAGGCTCCAGCCCCAGAGGGTGAGCCCCCAAATATACCCCAACCAGCAGATGTGCACAAGTCGTGCCTTTTTATTGAGTCGTGAAAGGAGAAAGAAGAGGGCTTGTCATCCTTGGGGCAACAAGGCACTGGCTCCCCATCACAAAGGCCTGGCCAACGGGAGGCTCTTCCCTTGGGAGGCCGGTGGACCAGGAGCCGCTCCTGCCCCTGGGGCCTCCTTCGCGGACTGCCGTCCCGCTCTCCAGCCAGGGCTCTGAGCCCAGGGCCTGGGCCGACTCCTGCAGCTCTTGGGCCCCTGGGCAGGCGCGAGGCCGGCACACCTGGCTGGGGCGCCGGCGCCCTCTATGCGGCTGAACTTTCTGTGACACACGCGGCATTTTCCTTAAATGCGAAAACAATCCCTGGGCGAGCGAGCAGCCCTCGGCCGCTGCTGAGAGAGAAAGTGGCGATTGGAAGAGAAACTCCTGACTCATCCGCCTGGGCGTTTATGGCCGAGGATTGGATTCTGACCTTTCGGTGCGCTCCTGCGCTGCGCCCGGGCCTGGCTCGAGCGCAGCAGGCGGCGCGGGGCGCACAGACTCCCCGCCCGCCCGCGCCCTCCCCGCACGCTAGGAGAAGGGGCGCGATTTACCTACGGAGTCTATCTCCAGGAGTCGCTGGAGGTCCCGGATGCTGTGGATCTGACTGTGCGCCAGCCTCTCAATCACCTCTCGGGGGATCTCGGCCTCCTGCAAGCAGAGGCCACACGGTCAGCACCCGCGGCCCCGGCCCCACCGGCTCACACCCCGGGCCGCCGAATGTTCCTCTTCCCCGGGCCGAGGCGGCCCCGTAAGCTCTAGCCGCAGCCCCCACACCGGCCCACGCGGACCCCAAATTCTCCGACTCATCCATGTCTGCCCTTTGCAAAATTAAAAGTCTCCCCTCACCTTTAAATTTTCAAACAAAAGCCCCCGCACTCTGGCCCCTCAGCCCGGGTGTCAGTTACAGAAGGTCTGGGGGCGGCGAGGGGGCTGGGGAATTTCTGATTTAATAGATCAACATCTTGAAAGACCAAGTTGAAATGCGTCACGGGTCGACGACTAAAGTCCTAGCAGCCCTAACACTTTAATCTAGCCAGAGGCTTAAATTTCACGCCCCGGAATCCCGAGTGAACCCGCGGAGAGGAGGTCTCTACGTCTCACAAACACGCGCGCGCAGACACACACACACACATACACACACATTCTCACACACTCGCCCCACCCCAGGCTCGGCCCAACCGCGGCCCTAGCGCCGACTGAGACACCCGAACCCAGCCGCAGCTGGAAAAGGCTACCAGGGAAAGCGAGGGTTAATATGAAGCCTCTGCGCCCCCACCACCACCCTCACCTCTGGCCCCTCACTCTCCTCCGGACCTCCGGATTTTTAAAGGGAGTCGGGGGTCGCTGGGGGAGCCTCTAGCATCAAGTTCCCACGACGGGGGCTGCAGAAACTCATTCATCACAGCATTGCTCCCGGGGACTCGGGATTGAGGGGCGGGGGGGACGACAAGGTAGGAGGGCGCTGGCGGCTGGCCCGGCCCCAGCTCGCCTAGCTCAGCCACCTGTAAGCAGGCCCCGGGCGGGCGGGACTGCCCCGGCTCTGCCCCCGGCCAAGCTTGGGGACCAGGAACCCGGAGGCTGCGGATCGGCACTGCCCACCGTTCCCAGCCGGGGCTTCCGTCGCAGCCATCTCTACCTGTTTGCCGGCTGCCCTCCTCCCCTCCCCGGGCTCCGCCAGCTCATACACACCCCCTTCCCCGCTACTGCGTTACCCGCCGCACCCCAGCTACCCCTCCCGGAAAGGCGTCAGCGCCCCACGAAGTTTCTCCCCACTCGTCCACCTCGCCGATCCTCGTTCCCTCCAAGGCAGAGCGACGCAACATAACTGGAAACTCACCAGACACACTTAGGCATGGCAGAAAATAGAACCTACTTCAGAAATTTTAAAAATCGACCACCCTACCAGAGAAATTAAAATGCTCTCTGCACATCTCAGGGAACCCCAGCCAGCGGGCGGTCACGGAAGGCGTGAGCCGAGGGAATCGGAGAGGGGACTGGGCGCGGGGGCGGCACCAACCTCGGCCAGGACATGGGCGAGGTAACCGCAGCCGAGGAGCAGCAAGCAAGCCCAGGTCCTCATCGCGTCCCGAGGCGCGGGCGGCTCGGCGGGGAGGCGAGGCCGCGGGGCGGGCGCTCCAGCCGGGCTCCTGTGGCGGCGAAATTCAGTACCATCCCTCAGGGAACGGGGCCCGGAGGGTGGCGCGGGGAACAGGGAGCCGGCGGAGCGCGCCCGGCGCGAGCGTGAGTGCGGAGAGAGGCAGACAGCGCCAGCGAGGAGGAGGAGAAACAGGGAGTGCGCGCCCGCAAGCGCCGGGAGCCTCCCGGGCCGCCGGGTAGAGGGTGGGGACGGAAGGGGCGGAGGGCGGGGGTTGGGCTTCTTCCTTGGTGCGTTCTCGGTGCTGGCCGCCGCCGCGCTCGCTCCCCAGCGCTGGCTTTAGGAGCGCCTTGGCCGATAATTCTGCATATTTGTGGGCATCAGCCCCAAGAGGGACTCCAGAGCAAGGCTGGAGCTGTTGAAGCCGCAGCCGCCGCACTACCGATCACCTGTCTGGACGCCCGGCCCGGCCTCTGCTGCGGGCTTGCGATCTCCCAGCGAGCTGCAGGCTGCAGGCGGCCCTGCGCACCCACTACCGGGCCCGCACTTGCCTCCGGCCTCCTCTCGCAGCAGCCGCCCGGCCAGGCACAGTGCGGCCCAACCCTGAGAGGCTCGGAGGCCTGCGTGCGCCCCTCCACGGCGCGCCCTCGGCTCCAGCGCCGTGCTCCGCCCTCCACCAGCCCGGGCCCGGCAGCGCCCGGGGCCGCGCCGCCTGGCAGCTGCTGCCCGCCTGGGGCCTCGCCGCACAGCCCGCGCGAGCCTGAGGGCGGGCGCAGGGCCGAGCCGGCGGCGCTGCCGCAGCTGCTGCCAGTAAAGAGGAGGACAGCAGACAGGCCGGGCTTGCTGGAGTTGTGTGGGTTCCGCGGGGCGCGCGTGTGGAGTCGGCCGGCCTCGGGGAGAGGGTTATAGCGCGGCTGCCGCGCCCCTCCCCCGCCCCTCCCCTCACCTCCCCCGGATTCCGGGCCCGGGACCCGAACCTCAGAAGCGCTCTAGGGTCGCGCCGGCCCGGCAGGGCCCAGACGCCACCACCGCCACAGAGAGCACACACGCGCTCAGGCAGGCAGCTAAATCCATCAAAGCCCCGCGCCGGGCTCTGAGCACAGGCTCCGGGGCTCCCCGCGCGCCCCTCCCTCGAGCTTGCCCACCCTCCAGTGCCAGCTGCAATCCTGCGGCACCGGGAGGGGAGGGGAGGAGGCCGATGCCGTCGCCTGCTCGTTTCTTTTGGGCCCCAGCGGCTGCAGAGGGCAGCGCCGAGAACTGCTGCGCCAAAAAGGGCCAGAGAGCCGGCCCCCAACCCCCGCCCCGGCGATTGCCTTCCTATGTTTGAATCCAAGGCCCCTACTTTCCTCTCTCCATAAAAGGAGGAGAAGTCAGTCATTCGGAAGAGGTGGGGAGGTTTAGGGGCGCGTCTGGGGCACTCACCTGGCGGCTACCGCCCAAGATCCGAAGCCTGGGGCATCTGAATGAGGAGCCTCCACCCACATTTCGACAGGCGAGGGATCCTAGGTCCAGGGAAAGGGCTACTGCCTGCCTAACCCCCACCCTGGGACCCTGAGCCTCCCAAGCCTGCACTTCCTCCGGGGTGGTCGTCCCGAGGCTTGAGCCGGGACCTCAAAGGGGTGGAAGGGAACCAGGAAAAAGAAGCCGCACGTGAGGAACCCCCAAGTTCGGAGCTTCCCGCGTCTGAATCCGCGGGGTACACAGAGCGCCACCTCCGGCCAAGGCTTAGAGCAGAGTCGATGCGGGGGAGCCGTGCGCGCAGAAGCCAAGGTCTGAGCCCGGCTAGACAGCTCCCACGCCGCGAAAGGGCAGTGCGCCCGCACGGTTGGCTTCCGCCTGCCTAGACCAAGTGGGATGGGACCCCGACTGCGGGTCCATATGCGCGACAGAGTGCTTTCTCCACACGCCCTGCAACCGGGGTGGTGGGCCATGCGGACCCCAAAACTAGACCGCCTAGGCCCCTGAAGCGTACGAGACGCATGCGTGGGTGCGTGGGCGGCGGAGGAGAATTCTGTGCGCTCCAGCCTTCACCCGCCCCCATCCTGTGGATTAAGCCCCCGCCCCCGCCGCTGCTGCCCTCCCGCCAGACAAAGGCAGTAAAGGCTCGCCCCGCAGGCGGTCTTTCATCCCCTGCTCCGCCGGCTCCAGCATTTCAAAGGCCGAGTCCGGAGTGTGCTTAGGGGCGCTCGCCTTCCCCAAAATTCCTGGAGGGCGGGGCCTCGCCTGCTGCCCTTCGTGGGTCCCCATCCACCCAAGCCCTTCTACACCTCAACACACCTGCGACCCCTTCCCCACGTCCCTCCCACTCCCCGGCCCCAGCCCCGCCGGGCGCCCCCCGCAGTCAGGAGCACTCTCGGTGGTCAGGAGGAAGACCTGAGACAGAACAAGGGAAACTTGGAAACATTGAGAAGCACCCGAAAACCAGGCCCTGTCCGCCCAAGTAGAACCTTCTCTTGTTTTGGAGAGGGAGACTCGCTGGATTGTTTCTGGAAGGCAGCGGAACAGCCAAGGCCAAAACCCAGGCTGGACCCAGGTCCGATTCCTCACCTACTTTTCCTGGGTATTGTGCACATCATGTCCAGCTGAGCCTCAGCCTTCTTGAGGGCAGAAGGGTCCAAGGACACCTCTTTAGGGTTAGGGTAGAGGACTCGATGTAACAGTGAGTGTGGACTTCGGAAGGAAAATCACGGTAGTATTTCAGGTGGGGTACCTGGCCCTCCAGGCCTCAACTCCCACATCCAGGCTCGCGGGTTCGTGGGGGTCCCCGCCGCCTCTGAGGGCCTAGTGAACGTTCTTCCCTCTGCGTTCCTCCTAGCCTGGCGTTACCGGGGCATCCGGCGATAGTTGAGTGACGGGAGGGAAGATCTAGGGACGCTGAAGAAGGTGGGTGCCTTCCACACGAGTCTTGGACAGGAAGGAGGCGGGGAGTGGGGCTCTGTCTGGGTGCATCACCCCTTGGACGCCAGAGCTTCGGCGAAAGCAGCACAGGCATCTCTTTAATCACTGGCCACTATTAAAAATAAAGCCACGATCCGTCGTCATGACGACCACAACAACAGCGGCCGCGCGAGGGAGGCAAAAACTTGTGCAGCCGCGCGACAGACGCCTTTGGGGGAGACGCGGGGCACGGTGAGCCCTATCCGCCCAGGGTGAGACAACCACCCCTGCCCTGCCCGCCCCACCCTCACCGGGATCCTGGAAATAAACAGGAAGACTTGGATCCCTAGAGGTTCTCTCCAAGGACTGGGCACGGAGGCCGTGAAACCTGCTTAACTAACAGGGCACCCGCTTGGATGAGAACCCACGCCTGTGTGGATCTTTCTCCGGACCTTCATTCCTCTATTAACCCGGCCTGTCTAGACGCCAGTCGTCTCCTCATTTCAGCCCCAGGAGAAGGGGGCTTAGTGAGGAGGTGGGTTTCGGGGACTCAGACAAGTGGAGGTGATGCGAGTAGAGGCCAGGCCCTCAGTGTTGTGCGCGCGGAGGCCGAAGCACCTGCCCCGCCCGCCCTGCGGCTGAGGGGAGTGGTCACATGCTCCTTTCTGGCCCGGAATCGAGTTTCACTTCCAGCCGCTATTAGGCGGTTCACACGGTTCACTGCAAACATTTGATAATGAGGCTAAATATACTTTGGTGTCGGAGGAGGCGTGGGCAGCCGCTGCCCTAGCGCGTGGGCGCGGCGTTCCAGGCTCCGCGGGGCATCCCCGCCCAGGCCCGGGAGACATAGGCGCTCACCCCGGGACCGACTCCTGGTCCCGTAAGGGAGATAGATGCGCCCCGAAATAATTCCACCCTATGCTACGGGGGTATGTCCAGAAGGCTGTGAGGGCCCCAAGATCACTAGCCACTGGGCCCCTGATGGACCAAGGGGGCGCTGAGGGGAGGGAGGGAGGTGCTACCGGTGGTAGGTGAAAGCGCACCTGGAGGCCCGGGGATGTCCGGTAGCCCCCGGAGCCGGTACTTCCGGCCTACGCAAGGCGTCCCCCAGCGGCGCGCCCCGACGTGCCCGCTGTCCGGTCAGTAATTAAGCTGAGTCAAGTGCTCCAAATAGGCCGGGGGAGAGAGGCTATCATACAGTTGGGATGACCGGCCTACGTCTGCTACTTTCCTGTTCTCTCCTGCCACTGCCAAGAGCCCAGACACCCAAGGAAAGGCTGGGAAGGAAGGGCCTTGAGTTGAGTGGGTGGCGGCCGGACTTGGGAGCCCAGCCCTTGGCACTTACAGGCCAGCGTGTCACTCTCATCCTCACCCCTTCCCACTCACTGCTGCACAGCCAGTACCTGTGCTGGGCTTGTCACCAGCAGATGCTATTTTAGCTGTCTTTGGTATTTATTAGTAGTAGTAATTGACTACATGTACTGAGCACTGAGATTGTGCCTGGCTAAGCTCTAGATGGAGATATATACCGCCTTCCACTTAATGAGGAGAAAGTGAAGTCATTTGCCTAGAGCCCAGGCAGTGGGATCGTGGTCCCATGGGTTCCTCTGTGTAATCTCTGTAAACACACAAAATCTGAATTGTTTAGGCATTTATACAGTGGGTCTGTAGGCAGGATTATGAAGGATGATGTGGCCACCTGGCAATAAGACACCAAGTCTGAAGGTGTAGGGGAGAAAAGGGGAGGGAGCATCCAAATTCCCTCTGTTCTCCATTCCTTGACCTTGGCCTTGATGGTGTGATTTGGCCATACACTTCCCCAGATCCTTTAGGTTCCCGCATGGAGAAACCCGAGGACAGGAGGCAGGTAACCACACCAGTCTCCAAAGTCAGTAAGCCTCCCACCCCCCAGGTAAAGCGGTAGCAACACACACCCCCAGAGGCTGTGATACCCCACAGCAAGGGTGCTACTGGCCAGCTGCCCATCCCTAGGATGAGCAAGTGGGAGTCAACTGAGCACACAAATTCAGGCCTCTGCCTCAGTGCCAGAGCTGATTTCAGAACAATTTGTAATGATGAAACACCACGTTTCCCTTTATCTCTGGGCAAGGCTTTCTTCGTTCTAGGCAATTAATCCATAAACAGCCTCAGCCCTGTGGCTAGGGCCCTTGAAGATCAAAAGTGCCCAGTGCAGGCGTTAATTAAGTCATTATCTCAGGCTGTCCTAGGCCCTCAGTAGCTGGGGATCAGGCCTTTCCAGTTCAGACTCTCCAGAGTAGGAGATAAGCCGGCTGGCAGGGCTGGTAGGGTGGGAAGCATTTCGGTGTTAACTCCCTATTAAATATTTGTATTTTCTCTTTTAAATGCATAAACAGAAATGAAGCTTAAAGTAGCACAGTAGCCATAGAAATTTTGTGAATATTTTGTGAACAGAGACCTGTGTTAAGGGATGTTTGGCGGCTGGGCTGTCCAGGCCAGGAGCATGGCCCTCTGTGGCCAGCAAGCCTGTGAAATATGGCTGTGTGGAACACACACCAGCTTTAGAAGATTGAGTACAAGGGTAAAGAATGTGAAATTTCTTATTAGGACTTTTTATATTAATTACAGATTGAAATAACATTTTGGATATATGGAGTTAAATAAATGTTATGATTACAATTAATTTTACCTGTTTGTTTTTACCTTGTTTAATGTAGCTGCCAGAAAATTTCCAATGACTTAACATTGGTACATGATATTTCTGCCAGACAAGGCCAGGCTCAAGAGGGGAGCTCCCACATATAGGGTGGAACTAGCCAGGTGGAGTGCAATGGCTGCCCAGGCCTAGAGACAGTAGAGGCCTGGAGCTCTCAGAGTTTCTGAGGCAGCCATATGGGGCAGGTTCCATTCCCACATTACCACCCCTCCCACAGGATGACCTTGAACTGTTCAGCCTCTTGGGTGATAGCCATCTCTGAGAGTTACTTTAGGAAATACTAATGCATTCATTCAACAAATGTCTATGTGCCGATGCATTGAGCATTGTGGACACCCTACTTCGACTAGGCCCTCATGGAGCACTCTGTCTCTGTGGAGAAACAATAAAGAAGTGACAAGTGAGTATATACTACTTAAGATAAGGTATTTTAGGTGGTGGTCGGGAAGACCTTGTCAAGATTGGAAAAGGAGCCAGTTATGAGAACATCTAGGTCAGGCATTCCAGGTAGAGATAACAACAGCAAGTGCAAAGGCCCTGGAGCAGGAACCAGCTTGGCTTGTTTAAGGAATAGCAAAGCAAGGATGAGAGCTGGTCTGAGGGGATGAGGGAAGGAGTGGGACCACAGGAAGGAATTTGGATTTTACTTTAGAAGGGATGGAAGCCATGGGAATGGGAGGAGGGCTTTGAATGGGAACACAAAATACAGTGGCATAAAAGACAGCAGTCATGTTATGTCCTCAGGATTTCTGTCTATCACAGATGCAAGAATGGCTCAGCCAGTGAGCTCTGGCTCAGGACCTACCTGCATCTGCAGACAGAGCTGGTGGCTGGAGCTGTCACTGCAGGGGCCTGGCCAGCATTACCCCCTTCTTAGGCAGGCTCAGGGCTCTGCCACACAGCCTTTTGGCCACTTGCGCTTCCTCACAATGTAGCAGGCCCTGTACAGCCATGCCTCCAGACCAGAAAGAGTGTGTGTATGTGGCAAGGGAGGGGGGGTGGGGGGGTGGGTCATGGATGTGCTCCAGGACACACAGCAGGAGCTGCACACCTTTTCTAGATCTAGGCTAAGGTCACACAATACCATAACCTCCTTACATTCTCAGTCTATGTTGTCCTCAGTCACCTAAACCTTCTAGGGAGAGACACAGGCTCCACCCCTGTATAGAAAAAGAGGCAAGGAACACACAGACATGTCTAAAACTGCCTCATAGGGCAATGCCTGTGGCTCAGTGGCTAGGGTGCCGGCCCCATATACCAAGGGTGGCAGGTTCGAACCCGGCCCCGGCCAAATTGTAACAAAAAAATAGCCCGGCGTCGTGGTGGGTGCCTGTAGTCCCAGCTACTCGGAAGGCTGAAGCAAGAGAATTGCCTAAGCCCAAAAGCTGGAGGTTGCTGTGAGCTGTGACGCCACGGCACTCTCCCGAGGACAACAAAGTGAGACTCTTGTCTCTTAAAAAAAAAAAAACTGCCTTAGTTTTGTAAGCACCTCTGTGCTCATTCAGGGAGAAGAGAGGTAGGAGGGCAAGATTGGATGCAGGGAAATGTGCAGCTATCTGGACATCTGGACAAGAAAGAGTGGCAGCTTGTATTCTGGATCGTCACAGTGGAGACAGTAAGAAGAATACACAGGATCGGCTCGGCGGCTAAGGCGCCAGCCACATATACCTGAGCTGGTGGGTTCGAATCCACCCTGGCCCACCAAACAACAACGATGGCTGCAACCAAAAAATAGCCAGGCATTGTGGCGGGCACCTGTAGTCCCAGCTACTTGGGAGGCGGAGGCAAGAGAATAGCTTGAGCCCAGGAGTTGGAAGCTACTGTGAGCTGTGATGTCACTGCACTCTAGCCAGGGCGACAGCTTGAGGCTCTATTTCAAAAAAAGGAATACACAGGGTAATGCCCATAGAAGGCCTTGCAGCTACTGATGACTCTTAGCACTTGCCAATTGTCATGATGTAAATTCTTCTGTCGTGACTGATCTCAGGCAACTGATCTGAGGTCACTGAACGTGGCCAGGGAGGAGGCCGCTCAGTGCCTCCACTGGACCCATCTCCACACTATCTGCACATTCTTCCCATGTCCCACCACTGAGGTGTTCCCTGTGAGTGGCCATCAGGTTTCTCAGGGGTGTCCCCAGTCCCAGGCCATGCACCAAGGGTACCCTGCCTAGGAACACCAGAGCCCTGGGGCCCTCAGAGATTCTAGGTCAGAAGTCAGAGGCAGTCCCCATTCCTATGTTGCCACTCCTCCACAGCCTCACCAGCTAATGACCTTGAGCTGTTAGGTCTCTTGGGTGACAGGGAACTTGGAGGGTTACTCTAGGAAATATTCATATATTCATTCAACAAATATCTAGAAATTAAAGCCATCTCCTTCTATGCCTGCATTTTATAGCTGAGAAGGCTAAAGTCACTGCAAGCAATGGTGGAGGTGGTATCGAACCCAAATCCCACACCCTGCTGCCTGCCATTTGCCTGGAGCTGAGAGCTATGAACTCTGCAGGAACAGAGGACCAGACCCAGACAGCCCCTGCTAAGAGGCCACTGCCTGGTGAGGGCTGGGGAAGGTCACCAATGTGGGAGTGATCAGACACCAGGCCTCTGGGCCTCTGCCCTCCCATGACAGATCTGCTTCGGGGGCATTGACAGAGTCCTCACTGCCTCAGAAAAGACATTTTGGGGTGGTGCATATTGTTCAAGTAGGCATTTTAGTGGTGCAGACTGAGCTTCTCAGTAAGAAGCCCCCACAGAATGGGGTCAGGGAGCAGGAAAGCTAAAGCCCCCAGCTGCCTCCCCCTGCCCCCCGCCCCCCGCCCCAGATTCAGAATTTAGTTCACCTTTCTGTGCACTGGATGTAAATTCCAGGGACAGAGAAGGCTCTGACCTGGACCTTCCAGCTGGTCACTGGTGTCAGCTGGTTTGAACCCAGAGCCAACCTCAAACCTCTTTCCCTGGTGCTGCCACAGGTCTCTGTCTCTCTGAAGCCTGTGACCATGGACAGGATGGGAAGGGCTTGTGATGCCCTCATACCATCAGGTTTTGAGGGGACTCGCCCATCAAAAGGTGTAGGCAGGGCCCAAGGCAGGGAGGGAAGCCCTTGCACCTGGAGAGGCACAGGCCCCGCCAGGGTAAAGGCTTCATTCTTCCACCACTAACAGCTCCCTGGAGCAAAAGTGAGACTCAGACCCCTATGGGAGCCCATGGGACAGGCAAGAAGGGCCTCAACTCTCAGCTCTAGGGGTGGAGGAAGGAACCCACTGAAGCCTGATAACAGGGAACTTGAAAGCTGGAAACATTTACATTGAAAGAACAGAAACTTCTAGAGCAAAGAAAGGTATGGTGTGGGAGGAGGAAGGGTAACTGAGTTTTAGTGCCTTGATAATCAAAACTTGTGGTACTCGTGGCAGGAGACCACCCGAGAAGCCTCTGCTGTAACAAGCAACACTGACAGGTATTGACGGGATCCGGTATTAGTGTTGCTGAAATGGTTTGGGGTGGGGCGATCTGCGGCCTCAAGGCCCCAAGTGCCCATGTAGGTCCTTTTGACTGAATGTGTGGCCTTTTGACTGAATCCAACTTTTACAGAACAAATCCTTTTATTTTTATTAACCCATGTTTGTTCATCTTTTATATTTTTATTTTTTAAATGAACACATGTATTTAAAATGCCAAATAGTTAAATAAGTTTCAACTGAATAATCCTCTTCGAGTGACTAGCACGATTAGAACATTAGTCAGCCCTGATTTAGTTCTTTCTTCTCCGCCTGACGGGCACTGCTACTGTGGGAGTTTATGGGGGGTCGAGTGTGCCAGTCTGTTACCAGCTTTTGACAACTGTGCACTATGTTTCTGTTTGAAGTAGAATTTGTGAATAGTTGCACTGCTCAACAGTATTTGTTCATTCTGTCTGCTTAACAGCGCATCCTGTCAAAGAAGACCAAAAGAACACTGAAGGAAGAAAACATGTTTTAATGAGGATTGGGAATTGTAATATTATCTTGTTTTTTGCTATAGACAAGATAATCTGCTTGCTTTGTCAACACTGCAATATCAACATTAAAGAAATTCAATGCTCATCAGCATTATAACATTAATAAGGCCTGCAAATATTTTAAATTAGTGTGAGAGACATGAAAGGTTGTATTGCATAAATTAAAAGATAAAAAGCAAAAGCAAAGACAATTTTTTCTTTCAAGCAATAATAACACCCGGAAGTAATGCCACTGGAGTAACTTATAAAGTTGTTTGCATATGCGGGGGGCGGGGGCGGGGGAGAGGGAAGGGAAGCCATTCAGTGATATAGAAATTGTAAATGAATGCATTATTGAAGATGTAGGATGCTTGGACCCTGCTAACATTTCAAAGTACAAACAACTGCCTTTTTCAAGGAGAATTGTAAGTGATCAGCACCATGGATTAGCCTTCAACTTAACAGAACAACTTTATGCAATACTTCAAAAGAAAAAAAAAATATATATATATATATTATTCAACCACTTTGGTTGAAACACCTGATACTACTGACTGGGTACTGATTTTATACTTCATTGGTGTCATAACAGAAGATTTTCTTAGCTACAAAGAGTTACTCACTTTGGGCTCTTATGAACAGAACATGGGGAATATATATCTTCAACAACTTTTAAGATAAATGTCGTGAAGTTGAACTGAATTTGGTAAATTTAGCAAGTGTATGTACAGACGGTGCACGTTCCATGAAGGAAAGTACTAACAGCTCCAAATGTTCTCATTTCTTTTCATTGTATCTTACATCAGCAAAGTCTCTGTGCTAAAGCTACTATTTTAAGTTACAATTTGCAACAAGTTATAAGAATTGTTGACTATATTTGTGCAAATGCAACACAGCGTTGTCAGTTTTGTGACATGCTGTAGTTGAATGATGAAGTATTCTATGTGGATTTGCTGTATCATTCTGAAGTGTGTTGGCTACCTTAGTGACAGATGTTAGCCAAGATTTTATCTCTTTGAGAACAGGTAGTTACACTTTATGAAGAACAGAATCAGCAATGTGAATTATTGAAAGAAGATTGCTGTAGGAATGCAGCATTTCTGTGGGGTAACATGTCAAATCAAAATGACTTGTATATTTCTTATATGTGGCAAATCCAAGCATTTCACAGAAAGCTATCTTTCACAGCTTTTTCATAGAAGTCATAACACTTCTTCCAAAGGAAATTTCAGACCAACTTTTCCTCAGTTAGCAAAGGTCATTGAGAAGCAGGATGACATATGTGAATCATTTGAAGAATACACAGGTCTTATTGACCTATTAGTTAGAGAATACAATGAAAGTTTTACTGACTTTGAGAATCATGACATTACACTCAAATTAGCACTTAAGCCTCACTTAGATGATATCACCAAGACACCTAAAGAACTACAGATGGAATTGATTGAACTCTCAGTAGACGACATTTTAAAGTAATTGTTTGGTGCTAAGAAAGATCCAGTTGAAATATGAAAAAATGCAATAGAATACCCACACCTTCAGCAACATGCCCCCCAAAATGCTTTCTTGCTTTTCAATCACTTATTGCTGCAAACCTGCATTCTCCTCTTACCAAACCCAAATCAAGACGCCATTAAGGTCACAAATGACTGATTCCCATCTAGAGGATCAACTCTGACCTCTATACTCCAATCAAATACTCAAATGCTTTCCAACAAAAAAAGGACACAAAGTCATTAAAAGTTTGGTCAACTTTAAAATTAACAGTTTCATTTTTTGAAATTATTAAGTACATAGACTTAGATTTTCATAAAATAAAATATACATTTTTAAGTATATCTAATTGGAGTTTCTTGAATGCACCCTTATTCGATTACAATTAAATTAAGGTGGCTTCCAACATGAAAAGTTTCCCCACCCTGTAATAGAGAGCTAGATCAGTAGAGAGACATAAGTAAGCAAGTAGATGATAGATTAATGATGGATGGACAGAGAGAAATGAAATGGGTACAACTGGTGGATTGAGGTGGAGTGTCTATGGTTGTTCATTATACTATCCTTGGGACTTTTCTGTAAATTTGGAATTTTTCAAAAATAAAAAGCGGTGAAAAAATGCTAATTTCCTATTTCCTAATTTGCCCAGAGTTTATGACTTCTAGGAGGTAGAGGCAAAACACAAATAAAACTTCCATCAGGAGACTTAAGGTTTCACATGTTTTGAGTTAAAGAAAAGGAAGACCTTCCAATTCGTCAGTACAGAAACTCAAAACATCTAGTAAATGTTTTAAAACCTAAACAGAATCCTTCCGTCGTGTGTTACAATTACATTTCTTGTGTCTGCATGCACTTTTACCTGCATATATATGATAATAATAAATTAGACAAAGTTTTGAAATACATCTATCGATCAGGATCTCTGTTCATGTTCTCTCCTCAGCTGACAATGCATCACGAAGGGGATCACACCAGGAGCAGATAGGCCGAGGACCTTCCCGTCACCCATTCACCAGTCTCCCCTTGGGAAAGGCCTAGGGTGATGGAGGGGTGGCTGAGGCTTTCCTGGTTTATGTCACCGCAGTCCAACCAGGCAGCACTTGGGCGCCAGGAGCTGTCACAGCAGACACAGCCCTGGCACTAGCCTGAGCAAGTGGCCCCAAGCAGAAAATACAGTCTGCTCAGAGGGCTCAGAGTCGCACTACTTAAAATAGCTGCAAATGGGAGCAGCCAGGCGCAAGTGGACTTGTTCACCTGACCCTGCTCCCTGGCTGGAAACTGCTGCTTCCTTTCTTCTAGTGTGAGAAGCCTCAGACTCTCCACTCTGCTCTGTGTCCCATGCAGCACGTTGGGTGTCTCTTACTGCTCTCCAGGGATGTGGCACTGTCCACTGTCTGGTCTCTGATGTGTTAATATTACCTCCCTGAGAAGCACATTGGGCATTGGGATCTGTGGCTTGGGCTGGCTATGCAGCCTGTGGGTCCCTCTACACTAACAGAGTCTCCAGGGATCCTCCCTGGCCATGCTGGGCAGACCTCACCATCATTTCCGGACCACCCAAGGTTTGCTTCTGAGTTGGAATCTTGCTTATTCTGTGACCTGAGGCCACTGACATTACAGCTTTAAGCCTCAGTTTCTTCACGTTAGAAATGGTGATTCTGGTGGCACCTGTATCTCAGTGGGTAGGGTGCTGGCCACATATGCCAAGGCTGGAGGGTTCGAACCCGGCCTGCTAAATAACAGTGACAGCTGCAACAAAAAAATAGCTGGGCGTTGCGCCGGGTGCCTGTAGTCCCAGCTACTTGGGAGGCTAAGGCAAGAGAATCACTTAAGCCCAGGTGTTTGAGATTGCTGTGAGCTGTAACACCATGGCACTCTACCCAGGGCGACAGCTTAAGACTCTATCTCAAAAAAAGAAAAAAGAAAAAGAAAAGGAATGGTAATTCTTCTGTTCCATATTGTCATGAAGGGAAATACAGAAGTGACATAAGAACTCCTAGAGTGTCATGGCCCTCAGGTGTCCCTATCGGCCCTGCAGCCTTGCCACCTGCCTGAGCTGTGTTCCCACCAGCCCTAGGAAGGGAGTGAGGACTGAGCGGAGCCACTGGCCACTCAGGTTGTATAGACAGCTGTCTCATGGCAGTGCCCATAGCCTGCTAGGCTGGCATTTCAGGGAGAAGCCAGGCTGGACAAGGCTAGTGGTGTGACAGGGTGACACCTCATCCTCCTAGCTGAGTGTGGCAAGATCACCCACTCTGGGCTCGGCACCTGTAGCTCAAGCGGCTAGGCGGTGCCAGCCACGTACACCTGAGCTGGCAGGTTCGAATCCAGCCCAGGCCTGCTGAACAACAATGACGGCTGCAACCAAAAAATGGCCAGGCATTGTGGTGGGCGCCTGTGGTCCCAGCTACTTGGGAGGCAGAGGCAAGAGACTTGCTTGAGCCCAGGAATTGGAGGCTGCTGTGAGCTGTGATGCCGTGGCACTCTATCCAGGGTGACAGCTTGAGGCTCTGTCTCAAAAAAAAAAAAAAAAAAAAAATCACTCACTCTGTATTCAGGGCCAGGAAAGATTTGGAGGCAAGTGACCATCTTGTAAAAGAGGCTCCCACACACCAGCCTGTGCAGGTGCTGCCCCAGGGTGGGAGAAAACTGTGCTCTGGGGCTGTAGCACCACTTCTCCCTGCCCTGCCCAGAGTGAGGAGGGAGAGGCCTATAGGAATCTGCCCCTGTGCACTGAGGCCAGGAAATAGGGAGAAGGATAGAATGAGCAAGAGGGGAAAGCACGGGAGTTGAGAGAGAGTGGGAGGTGGGACAGTGTGGGAGAAAAATCCCCAGCTTGCCCAGCCCAGACCTGTCCATGCCAAGCAGGGAGGGGACGAAAACCTAAATGTGCATGCCCATCAGTGTTGGCCTGGGCGCCCCGGGGAAGAGGGTCAGACAGGGAAACTCCTGAGCCCTTGTCAGGGAAATCCTGGGTGGGAGCCGGCAGCCTGGCTTTTAGCCTTGCTCAGGAGCACCCTGGGCCTTGCCCTTACTCCATCCGTGATGTTTCCAGACAGGAAGGGAAAAAGTCACAGCCCTCCTCCACCTATATCTTTACTTTATACCCGATGGCTCTTGGTTGTAGTGACGAGAACCTGGCTCTAACTGGCCCATGGGAGCAGGAGAACATATTGGTGCACTTAACTGCCCAGCTGAGGAGTGAGAAGCTTCAGGAGTGGCTGGATCGGAGCCTGTGCCCACACCTTCATCTCCCTTTTTCTTCACAGTGGCAAGATAGAAGATACTGATGCAAACTTTTCAGGAGTCAAGACTGTACCTCTCTTGCTCAATCTGGGCATGTGATGCTCTTGAGTGAACAAATGTGGAGGCGTTGGGCGCACAGTATCCTGATTGGCCAGGCATGGGCCCCATACCCAGGACTCCCGGGGTCACCAAGAAGAAATAACCCCAGCCCTCCTTGGTAGGTGAGAAAACCACACCTCTCCCTCCCCAGCCTGCCTGACCTCATCCAGCTGCAGTTCCCCTCTGTCCTGGTTGAGCCACCTCCAACCCCTGGAGCTCTGTAGTAGGATCGGGGATTGACCCTCTGCCCTGAGTGACCTGGATATATCCTTCCTCCTCAGAGCCCTGCCCAGTGCCCCTGCCGCTGTCTGTGACATTTGGAGAAGCAGTTTCTATTGGAGGCTGTTTTCCTCTACAGCAGAGTGCTGTGAGAGAGAGCAAAGTGCTATTAGATAATCATATCTTTGTTTTGCTTTCACCCATGGGAGGCTCTGTGGCATCCTCGCAGCCACCCCATCTGGTGAGACAGCACAAATGGGCAGCACACAATCCCCTGGGTAGCACTGCCGTCCAGCACACTGCCCAGCCTACCTCATCTGCCATCCCACCCTTCACAAAGAACACCTGGCCTCACCATGCAGACACCACTGGTCAGTGCTCAGGCCTCAGACATGATGTCATAGCATCCTCAGCAACCTTCTCACCCCCGCCATATCCCTCTTCTTCACCCCAGAGAGCCCAGGGCCCTCACCGTGTCCTTGCAGGTGGGTGTCCCTCCACACTGCTGACTTGGCGTTAGTATCTCAAGCCCAGTCTCCTGAACACAGGACTTGTGGGTTCAGTATCTACTCAGCACCTGCATTTGAGTGTGCAGGAGACAAGCTGACCTCCCTATGGCCAGCAGACAGCCCATCCCCTGCCTTATCATTATCCCCCAGGCTCCAGTGATACCATCCTCTGGTCTGCACAGATCAGCAATGGCCCTGCCCACCACCCTTAGTGGGTCCAGTTGGCAGGCGCCCTCCTTGACTTGGCCTTCCAACTTGTTTCCAAACTCCAGCCAGGGGACCCCCTCTAGCCCTTCCCGTGTCCCTGCAGCCTCAGTGTGAACCTTAGTGAGTCTCTGGCCCCTGGTAGCCCTAAGCGCTGGCGGTGGGGATGTCCACCCTGAGATGCTTCAAAGGCACCCTGCCCACACGGATTGTCCAGGGGACATGGCTCCTGTCATGCCTCCCTCATCCACCAGGCCCTCCCTGAATTGCAGAGTCTTCTCCCAGCAGATAATGGGGTATAAATAATTCCATTCTTGCTACCCAAGCTGATGAGGGAGCCCAGGAACACCTTCCATCAGCAAACCCCAGGTCTGGGCTGGCTGAAGCCTAGGACTGCCTGACTCTCACTTCTCAAGCCAGCGCAGCCATGGGAGATATACCAACCAGGCCTGCGGGCAGCACCCACCTCCAGCCGTGATCTTAGGACTCTAGAGAGGCCTTGTGATCCTGTGGTGAGGGCACTTCAGCCCCCGATGGCCTGAGGCCAAATTCAGGCTGAGTCTCTTTCTAGTGAGTAAGTCATCCAACCATTCCAGTCCTCAGTGTCCTAGAAAGGATAACCTTGCTGTCATAGTTCTTTATCACTGTGTGACAATTTGTCTAGAATCTAGAGGCTCAGAACAGCAATAAAAGATGTATTACCTCTCAGTTGTAGGCCATGATTTGGGGACAGCTTACCTGAGGGTTGATGGGACCTGGAGGACCCCCAGAAGGTGCCCACATGGCTGTGGACAGGAGGCCTCCGTTCCTTGCCCCGTGGTTGCCCAAGCATCCTCTCAACACAGAGGCTAGGCCAGCTGTCCCTAGAGCTGCTTGGAAGCCCCACCTCTCTTGGCATCCAGTCTTCAGGCCAGGCTGTCTGGGAGGGAAGAGCTGCCCAAGGGCTCGAGTTCCCCAGGCCAGTGGGCACCCTGACTGAAGGACGCTGTGGGGAATGAACAAGCTGATGCCGGAGCCTTGCTCAGTGGGCTGTCACAGGGCACCCCAGCCTGCAGAATCCCAGGGCTAGCAGCCATGGGGGCCTGGGTGTGGCAGGCAAGAAGGAAGTGAGGGGCTTTCTCAAGGGAGAGGGTACACCCCCGCTGGCTTGTGGAAGCACCGTAGAGAGTGAGCCTGGCTTGTCAGTCTCCTAAAGGGTCCCCCAAATGTAGATACCCAAGTACCCAGCTCCCAGGATGCCCCCAGCCCACGCTGTGACCCTGGTGGGCCTGAGTGGGACACCTCATACCCCTGGCTCCAGGCTTCAGCCCTTCTCAGTCCACTTCCAGTCCAGGCTGCCCAGGTCCGGACCCCACTTTACCACTGATGAGTTATGTGACCCTAAGCAAGGTCCAGTCTCCTGCAGCCTCCAAGGCTTCAGCTGTCAAAAAGGGAGGACACATTTTTACACAAGTGCATTGGGAGAGGCGGATAAGTTAATTCACAGGAGGTACCTGGAACAGCACCTGGCACAGTGAACACTAAAGCCCAGAACTGGGCCTGTCCACACAAACGTCACCCCCTGGCTCTCCTTCCTTTACCCCATCCCAGCTCAGAGAAAACCACTGCCAGGGTCTCCAAGGGGCCTCCTAAAGGCCAGCTAGGGCCAGCCAGTGAGTATGAATGGCCCAGTAGGTATACACCAAGCTGCAGTGGACTGGGAACTGTAGCCAGGCCCAAGGACACCAGGATCCCTAGAAATCTGAGAAGGCTTCAAGGAGGAGGTGGCATATGAGCCCAGCCTCATAGGATGGCAGGTGTGGCAGCTCCCCAGGCCAGGAATTTTTTCTTCCCTTCCAGCCAGGCCCTACCCCTCTTATCTCCCTTTGAGGAGCTGGATCCCAGGGACCTTCCAAGAGGGCAGCTGGCGGGCTCCTCCCTTCCCTGCAGGCTGCTGTGTCACCAGTCTGGAATGCACTTTCAGTTCCTCCCCTCCCCCATCCATGCCAGCTATCACTCCCTCCCCAGCAGGGCCAGACCAGCCCCCCACCCCAGAGAACCTGGCACCTGGTGGCACTCAAGACCTCCCTGTCACCCCTGCAAGGCCAGGGGAGGGGACAGGGGAGAGGCTTCCCCAGACAGAATCACACCCCAAACCTGATGGGGATGGGCAAGCCCTCAGCACCACCCCCAGACTCCTGAGGTTCAGGAAAGGAAAACCCAGGGAGGGGCCAGACGGTGCTGGGATGGACCAGCTCAGCCCTTCACTGGGCATCTCCCCACCCCTGTCTCTGCAGCAGCAGGGCCCCCTGGGCAGCCAGCATCCTACAGTTCCCATCTTCCCTTGGGACTTGATAGAGGATGTGGTCCACAGTCTAGTGAGGCCCTGATCCTTTCACCAACCCAACCCTCCCTGCCTCTCCAGTGTGGGTTCCCTGGAGTCGTCCTTAGAGTCCCCAAGAGAAATGTGCAGAAGGAGACAGCCCCTCTGTGAAGTCAGCCAAGTGCCTGAACAGGTGGTCCTGCCTGTCATCTCCTCCCCTCAAGCTCGGAAAGACCATCTCAGCTGGAGGTGGGCTCCCATGCAGACAGAGCATCTGAGGAATGAGTGCATCTTTGGTGGGGATCCCCAGTGCCCCATCCCCGGGACAGGGTCCAGCTGAGGCCCCCACCCTAGGGTCTTGTGTATGGCCGGGCTCCAGCTAGTTCTGCAACCAAGCTCAGGATGGTCAGAAGCTTTTTAGAAGGGGTTGGGCAGAGCTGGGTGTGCAGTAGCCTTCCAAGAACCAACAAGAGTGTTCCCAGGGTTGGGGTGGCTCTCCCATATCCAGCTCACCTGGCTTTGGAGGCTGCAGGCCCCCACCTGGCCCATCAGGCTCTATCTACCTCTGAGCCCTGATGCTGACATGCAGGATGCACCCGCGAGTGCTTGTGGAATCACACCAACACTCTGTGTGCACATCACACCTTCATCCCATGGCTGGCCCAAGGCCCACTGTGCCAGGGCCCCTGAACCCCACATGCCCCAATTCTCAGCCTAGAAGTGGAGGGGAGTGGGTGAATGGTCTCCAGATAGGTCTCCCCAAAATTGAGGGGAATGCAAGGCTGGCCAGCTGCACTCAACCTCCTAAGGCAGCACCAGGTCAGCTGGGGGAGAGCCCAAGGACCGAGAGGGCAACTTACTGTGCAGCCCTCACAGCCAGCTGGACGGCGCTGTCCACTGCACGACACTGCCTTGCACACTGTCCTCTAAGTCAGAACCTGCCCAGGCTCCACTGGGTGGTGGCAGGCCATAAACAGGAGGTTTTTATAACCCAGTGACAGGCAAGGCTGGCAGGGCAAGCCCGGGCTGGATCCCAGCTGGCTGCAGGGCCAGGAGGATGCCTGAATGGGAAGAGGAAGGCAGAAGCCAGGGAAGGGCTCTTGGGAGCCTTAGAAGCCCCCAGCCTGGCCCAGGCCTGACTCCCTCCTTGGAGGGAGTTGCTTCCTTCCACTGAACTTAGTCTAATCATCTGTAACGTGGGTTCTGCAGGGCTGCTGGGTACTGTGTACCACAGGGCCCCAGGGCACTTGACACAGGCTGGCACATGCTTGGGATGGATGCTGTGGGCAGTGCATTGTCTGCCTCAAGGGAGACCACCATCTCCTTCAAGGCAAAGGCTCAGGCCTGGAGAGAGAGGGTCCTACCCAGAGCCCTGTTCAGCCAGGTGTGCTCCACAAGGGTTTGCAGAATAAATGGATGGTGGATAGATGGTGGGCGGATGGATGGGTTAGTGGATGGATGGAAGGATGATGGGTGGGTCGGTGAGTAGTAGATGGATGGGAGGATGGATGGATGGTGGATGAGGGGGTAGATGGATGGGTGGTGGGGGGATGGATAGATGAGTGGGTGGGTGGGTGGTATATGGATGGTACACAGATGGATATGTGGGTCAGTGAGTGAGTGAGAGGAACCAGCAGTGAGGGGGCAGATTCACCTCCTGGTGGCATCAACCCCTCCTCGAAGGTCGTCACCCCCAGCGTGGGGCTCTGAGTGGCATCACTGCCAGAGCAAAGGTGGAGACTTCTAGCGATCCCTTAAAAGACCTGGAAGCATCTCATATTCAGCAGAAGAGATGGCTTCAACTAAAGCCTTCTCTAGCTCAGAGGAGGTGTCGAGGGCCTGGCCACTGCTGCAGCCACACTCAGCCTCACCTTCTCTGCAGGGGCCAGGCTGAGAGAACATCCTGAGCTCTCAGGTGTGGTCAGCTTTGGGCTTAGGCCACCCAAGGCCACCCTCCTCCAACTTGAAGGGCCACTCACAGCATGCTTAGAAGGGGAGCACCAGGTACACTGGCTTTCTTTTAATGTGGTGAATTTATGCCAGGATTATCTACATTCATGAAGTTTTCCTGCATTAATTTATTTAGTTAATAGTAAAACAATGAAATATAGGAGTTCCTGTACCCTTCTAAGATGCACCAGATATAAATGTTTTCATATAGTGATTGAAAGGCCATGAAGG
>CAUYON010032645.1:0-12695 GCA_963573935.1 Arctocebus calabarensis
AAGGCAGTTCAACCGAGTGCCAAGTCCAAAAGAAACCCAAACAGCTCACAGGTAAGGCCTTTCCAGTTTGCAATCTCACTGGTGCTGTAGTCACAGCTGCCGGCAGGATTAGCCCGAACGAACACACGCAACCACTTGCCCGATCTCCACTGCTTTTGCCTTCCTCAGGGAGTCCAGAAGTCTCTTCCTGTCTCCCTGTGTCCCCAAAGGGATGTTTCTGGGCAGATCTCATCAGCCAGAGATGCCTGAAGTCTTCTCTCCCCAGTCTCACCGAGCCCAGTTGCAAGGAAGCTGTTACTCGGCCACCATCTTGGCTCCTCCCCCTGCATTCTTTTTTTGTTCTCTATTTCATTCTGCTTGCATTTTTGTTATATCTTTTTTTCTTCTGACTTTAGGTTTGGCTTGTTATTACTTTTCTAATTTCTCAAGATATGATATTAAGTAGTAATTAACAAATTATATGATCTTTCCTTTTTTGATGTAGATATTTAATGATATAAACTTCTCTCTCAGCACTGTTTTTACTGTATCCCACAGGTTTTGGTACATTGTGTCTTAATTTTCATTAATTTCAAAAATATTTATGATTTCCCTCTTAATTTCTCTGTTGACCCAATCATTATTCAGGTGCATGTTGTATAATTTCCATGTATTTTTATAGTTTCTGAAGTTCTTCTTGGTATTGATTTCTAGCTTTAATTCATTGTCTCCTGAAAGATACTGAATATGATTTCAATTTTTTATAAATTTGTTAAGACTTGTATTGTAGCCTAAAATATGGTCTATCGTGGATAATGTTCCATGTGCTGGTGAAAAGAATGTATAGTACTATAGTTGTTGAGTACAGTGTTCTGGAAATGTCTGGTAAGTCCAGTTGGTCTTAAGTTCAATTTAAGTCCGATGTTTTCTTGTTGATTTTCTATCTTAATGATCTGTTTAGTGCTGTAAGTAGAGTGTTAGCCTCCCCCCCACCCATTATTATATTGCTGTCTGTCTCTTTATTTGGGGCTGTTAATATTTGTTATGTGAATCTGGGTGCTCTGACGTTTATATCCTCCTGTTGAATTGATCACTTTTTCATTATACAGATGGCACCAAAATAATGTATTACATGAAAGAAAGAAAAAAACCATGTTAAAATTATAATACATCACATTTGACTTGTATAATTGAAAGAGATACATTATAGAAAATAACAAACATTTCAGTATATATTGAGTATTATAATTTTAATATAGTTTTTTTTTTCTTTCTTAAAATGCGTATATATTTTTTGGGCACCCTCTGTATAATGACTTTCTTCACTTTTTTTTTTCTTTCTTTATTGTTTTTAATTTAAAGTCTGACATAGCTGATTAGAAAGGATCCTGTTAGAAAGTATTAGAAAGTATCCTGTTCTCTTTTGGTCCATGCATGGAAAATCTTTTTCCACACCTTTCCTCTCACTCTGTACATCTTTATGGGTACATTTCTTGTAAGCAGCAGACAATCAGATCTCGCCCTCCCCAATCTACCAATCTATATCATTTAAATGGAGTATTTAACCCATTTGTATTTAAGGTTAATACTAATATGTGAGGCTTTATTCTGCATATTGTTAATTGTTTTCTAGTTGTTTTATAAATTCTTCGTTTCTTTCTTTTTCTCTTTTTGTCTTAATGATTTGATGAAATGCTGTCATGTTACTACTTGATGCTTTCTCTTCCTCTTTTATGTAACCATTTAATAAGACTGGTGAGTTTTATATTTCCATGTGTTTTAGTTATGGTGAATATTGACCTTTCATTTCCATGTTTAAGACCCATTTAAGCATTTTCTATATGCCAGTCTAGTGGTGATGAATTCTCTCAGCATTTGCTTGTCTGGGAAAGACTTTTTCTCCTTTTATGAAACTTAATCTGGCAGGATATAAAAGTCTAGACTGAGAGTTTTTTTCTTTCAGTACTTTGAAAATGCTGTCCCATTCTCTTCTGTCCTGTGGGATTTCTGCTGAGCAGTCTGCTTTTAACCTGATGAGGTATCCTTTATAGGTGCTAATTTTTAAATACTTTATTTCTCATTAACTTTAGACATTCTGAATATAATATGCTGTCATGAAGTCCTTTTTGCAATATTTTTTCCTGGGGCTTGTTCAACCTACTATATCTGGATGTCTTGCTTTCTTGCTAGACTTAGGAAACTTTTATTGATTATTCTCTTAAATAGATTTTCTAAACCTTTTCATCTCTCTTTCCCCTCGAGAATACTAATAATTCTTAAGATCAGTCACTTGATGTAGTCATAGATGTCTCCAAGGCTTTATTTATTCTTTTTTATTCTTTTTTCCATATACTTCTCTGACTAGATTACTTCAAAAGACTTCTCTTCAAGTTCAAAAATTTTCTTCTTCTTGGTCTAATCTATTATTGAAGATTTCAAATTTATTTTATATTTCGTTCAGTGAATTTTTCACTTTTAGAATTTCTGTTTAGTTTCTTTTTTTTTAAGATAGCCATCTCCTTGGTAATTTCTCATTCATACCCTAAATTTATTTTCTGACTGTATTAGTTTGCAGATTTCTCTTGCATCTTATTGAGCTTCTTTAAAATCAATATTTTGAATTCTTCATCTGACATTTTGAAGAATTTCTTTTTTTTTATTGGGATCTATTGGTGGATAATTGTTGGGGTCCTTTGGTGGCATCATTATTTAGGAAAGAATTTTTTCATGATGATATATATATCTTATTTGTTGAACAGATCAGAACATTTAAGTAAATCTGATTTAAAATGATATGTTGAAAATTAATTTTTTAAAAAACTCAAATACTCTATGGGTCAGAGAAAACATAGCAATTTTGGACCATGCACCATACAGCCCACAGCCTTATCTGTCCCCAGTGGGTACCTTTGATGGGTTTGAACCAGGTAAGAAAGGCCCATAGAAAGTGAAGCAATGACTCCTATTCACAGACCAAGGGAACCAGTTGGCTGGGTAATAGTGTAGACAAGAAAGTATGAGGACCTCTATGAGCCTGGTGGCACATGCCTATAACCCTAACAATTTGGGAGGCCAAGGCGGGAGGATTAGTTGAGGCCAGTAGTTTTAAGATCAGCCTGAGCAAAAGCAAGACCTGTCTCTACAAAAGACAGAAAAATTAGGTAAATGTGGTGGTACATAGCTATAGTCCTAGCCATCTGGGAGACTGAGGCAGAAGAATCACTTATGGTTTCAATGAGCTATGATGATGTCATGGTACTCCAGCCTGAGCAACAGAGCAAGACCCTATCTCAAAAAAAAAAAGTAAGAGGACTGGACCAAGGTGCCAGCAGTGGAGATGCAAAGAAGTGGATCATTTGTCCATGATAGAAGATGCAGTCCTTAGCACTAGGAACAAAGGCCATCATAGGCCAAGATCACCAGAACCTATGCTCACACTCAAAACGAAGATCAAGACAACAGTTTTGAGGGTTGGTGAGGTTTAATTAGGGACAACTCTAAGACATTTATCTCTCCATTACCTTTTAAGATACTTGAGACTGGGGCTTCTCACAATGTACTTCTCCCACCAGCAGCACCATCACCTGGGAACTTGTTACCAAAACAGATTCTGGAGCCCTCCCCAGACTTACAAAATCAGGCCTGCTGGAGGAGATCCCAGCAATCTGTGTTTTATCAAGCCTGCAGGTGGTTCCTGTGCATTCTAAAATTGGAGAACTTCTGCTTGAGAGCAAACATGACTCAATTATTTCTCAGGGTTTGGTACAATCTTATCATGTTTCTCTTTTAGAACAATCCGCGGCAAGAAACTGTATTAGAGATGCAAGAAACTATATTAGAAATGCATGGCTTCATAGCCTATAAATCATTGGGGAAAACGTAGTATTGATTAGTCCCAGCTAACATGCCTGTTCACCCAGCACTTCTTATGCGGTCTCACCACCTTCTTTTTAGTAAGCCAAATGTTGAGCCTCTCAAACACGGCACTCCTTTGCCTGAAGATTTCCTCCTGGTGCTAAAATATGCAGTCTTGGGCAAAAGCAGAGAAAGAAAATCATTCCTAATGAAGTGACACAATACTTTCAATTTGCTCCATGAAAACTATAGGAGACATGCCTCATTTTTCCAACACCTCCCTGTTCCCCCATAGTCTTCATCAAAAGTACCTTAGCCCAGGCCTTGCCTTCAAAGTGATAAAGAAAGCAGAAGCCGTGACGACTCTGGAATCTGGTCTGGTGACAGCAGCGTCAGAAAGCAGAGGTCATCAGGCTGCATATGAACAAATAGGAGCAAACGAGAGACAAGCAGCCAGACTGGACCTGAAGAAACACCCTAAAGAGGCTAAGAAACTCTGTGGCCCGGGGTAAGTGGGCTCTGCAACTCTTCTTTTATTGAAGTCTTCCAGACCACACAGCGAATGTCAAGAAATCATTGAATTGTTCTCAGCTCAACTTTCACATTTATAAACAGGATGTGGGAGCAAATAATGCCTAATTCTTTAGACAGTTTAAAAAGTATGTATAAAAGAACAGGCTTTGTGCTTGGCACATAATTGGCTCTCATCTGTCTTACTGGTTTTCCCTTCCCTTTAATGGTCTTTTCCTGTCTCCCTCTCTGGTGTCTCAGGAGATTCCCTTGGGATGCAATTGACTTGGAGTTTTGTGTTTCACTTTTTAGGCCACCACAGATGGCTTTGCCCTTTCTGTTTATGGGCCTTTCTGTTGCAGAACTTGAAATGAGCTGGGTTACCACCTAACAGTTATGTCATGAAGTCGTAATGAGGGAAATGTTCTCAAAAGGTCTCCATAAACATGTATAAGATGTGTTTCTTTGTTAACTTTTTGCTTCTATGAACATTTTGGGAGTTCAGGAGTAGAAATGGAACCTGGACCTTGGCTTGGTTTGACTTTTGTTTTCAGATGACTTCAAGGCCTACCAGGTTCTTTAATAGTGTTTCTTTTCTTTTCTTTTCTTTTCTTTTTATTGAGACCAAGTCTCTCTCTATTACCTGAATAGAATGTCATGGCATCATATCTCACAGCAACCTCAAACTCTTGGGCTCAAGTGATCCTATTGCCTCAGCTTCCCAAGAAGATGGGACTACAGGCAGCTGCTACTATAGTCATTTTTCTATTTTTAGTAGAGATGGGGTCTTGCTCTTGCTCAGGCTAATCTCAAACTCCTGAGCTCAAGCAATCCAACCACCTTCCCTACGAGGGTACTAGGATTACAGGCATGAGCCACTGCACTCGGCCTATGTATAATAGCCTTTATCTTGGAGGTAAAGCTATTGAACTTAAGGGGACTCGCTGATCTAGGTGGAACTCCTAACTCCCTGTTTGGGGCTGCTGATATTCCATAGCTTGTATATTTCATTATTTATAAAGTAATGGTACTTTGCACCTGATTTTTAGATGTCATTATCAATCATGGACCCCTCCAATTTTCGTTTATAGGCAGATCAGATGGGGACCTGGTGAACAGATAACAGCTCAGTGAAGTTGCAAATTTTGATGTCTGGCATCATTTTCCATTTAATTGTTCTGTAACTAAACACAAACCTCATCAGCATTTTTAGAGGAAAGAATTTCATAACTATTAGAGAATAATCATGGGTATGAAAATGGAGTTATCACATCAGAACTGAGCATAACCATGCTCCCCTTAGAAATGCTGTGTACACTACAAAGAGCATCTCCAGCTTCCACCCAAAGGGAGTAAACCCAGGTCTGGGCCATCAGACAAAGCAGCTCAGAACGTTCTTCGAAATCTCTGCCTAGTTTCAAACTGCATGCACATTTTGCAATCATCGTTCAATTTCTACATGTTTGTTTTTAAAATACAAATAATCTTAACCAAAATTTTGAGTAAAATTCATGTTCCAGGGCAGGCACCTTTGCCCTGAGCCCTGCCTACTTCTGAGAACAGGAAACACTTATCTGAGAAGCCCAGATGTCCTGGGAGATTGGAAGAACTGGAAGAGCATAGTAGCTTTTGGAAAATAGCTTTTTTCTTTTTTTTCTTCTTTTGTCTATGGACCTGTTTTTGATGCAATAAAGACACAGACTTCCTTTGTAAATACTCTGAACAACAGGAGAGGAATATTTAAATATGAAGAACCAAAATATGTATGGTTTCAAAAGAAAGGAATAAATGTGCTACCTTTTGTGATCACTGCATGTTTAAGTTCGTTTTAGCTTATTACGAAACTCTCATTTTAGTTCAACACATACACCTTTTTAAAAATACACATTGGGGCCAGGTATGGTGGTTCATGCCTTTAATTCTAGCACTCTGGGAGGCTGAAGCAGGAGGATCGCTTGAGGTCAGGGATTTGAGACCAGCCTGAGCAAAGATGAAATGACATCTATACTAAAAAATAGAAAAACTAACTAGACATTGTGGCAGATACCTGTAGTCCCAGCTCAGGAGACTGAGACAGGGGGATCACTTGAACCCAGGAGTTTGAGGTTGCTGTGAGCTATGACACGATGGCACTCTAGCCTGGGTGATGGAGTAAGACTCTGTCTCAAAAAAAAACCAAAAAACCCACAAAACATTGGAATGCACGTATTCTAGACCTATAATTCTGTACTATAATTACTAAAATAAAGACATATGGAGAGCAGGAGAAAGGCAGGGGTTGATGAGACAAAGTGGTTATATTCTTGTGAGGCCCTGAGAATCTGTATTTTACATAAAATAAGGGGAATGTAGGCAGGCTCTTCACAGGTGCCTGAGGATTTTACCCCCCCTTTTGCATCAGGAGTTGGGTGGGGGTGGCTCTGAGATTTTGATTTCTTTATACAGGCAGTATAGCACTGCCAGGAGGTCGGCCTTGGGAAGTTTCCTATGGCCTTACCCAGGAGGAGGTTTGAAAAGAGTCCACAACATGAAGGAGCTTTGAAGCCCTGATTAGACCCTGGAGGACCGGCCACTGTCAGAGTGAAGAGAAGGTGTAATCTCTGAGCTGTCTGTTGCCCTGTTTCTCAGGGTCAGCTGATGGGTCAATGGGAAGGACCAACACACAGTAGGGAGGGGAGGGCTCTCTGATGGGACCGGGACTAATGCTCGGGACCAGCCAGCATCCCACTCGCCAATTCCAGCCACGTCTCACTCTGGTTCTTTATCCTCACATGAAACTCCAAGAGATAGAAACCTGTCAAAGAGTTTGGCTATCTCTCACATCACTTGATGGCAAGCCACAAGTCACCTGACTTGGTTTGAGCAGCCAGTGTCCCTGAGATGTACTCACACCTGGCCTCAGGAAAGACTCTCTGGCAAGCTGCAGCCAAGTTCACAGACTCACTGGGGCACCTGCTTCAACGTGAGGAGATGACATAATGATTCCTTTGTACACGCCTCGGCTTGTTACCAGAAGCTCAGCACTTGTCCCCAGGGTTGGATTGCATCAGAATAAGGAGAACAAGTGGTTGAGGAAAAGGAAAGATGAGAGTTTATTAATTTGCCAGCAAATAAAGAGAATGGCAGATTCCCATCTTAAAGTACTATTGTCCTAATCATAAGCAGAAATACATAAAGGAAGGGTTTTCAGCTTTAGAGTATTGTTGTGTAACTGTAGTTGAGGGTTCTGACTGATCAGACATTGTCCAGGGAAGACATATCCCACGACGTCCACCTGCTCGGACCACCTGGATTCACAGGACCTCCCCCTACCTGGACAATTCCCATCTCCTGCGGTACAAAGAACAAAAGGCAATCCTCTGTCCTTTCCAACCATCGGCCTGAGGCAGGGATGCAGGTTTCGGTTCTCAAAAATGGGGAGGGGATTTTTAGAGACAACAGGTTTACCTTTTCTAGGCTGTTCCCTCTGTAATAGGCTGAGGCTGTGAACCCTCGTGATTTACGGCCATTTTTTCTGGTATCATATCAGGTTGATAAGAACATTCAATCACAACTCTTAAGGCATCGACAATGCTGAGAGAGGAAAGAGACTAAGCCCACACAATCTACAAACAAAAGACTTTGAATAGGAGATTATGGTGATTTCCATTTTTCTCTTCCTCAGGACAGATTACCTTCTAAAAAGTGGACTATGTGGTAGATTTGCTTTACTATTCATATTTTTTTAAATTTTCTTTTGCAAACATAAAATACATGCAAAGGAAAATCAGAAGAGTTATTCTGCCTTCAAATAAATATTCAAAATCATTTTGTAACAAAACCCTCATAAAAGAATGAAAACCAGGACTCTAACTCTCTTGATTAACTCATTAACATATATTAAACAATGATGAAAAATAAAATGTTTTAACAGCCTGGTTTGCAAACACCTACTAAACTGAAGATAATCCATGTAACAACTGTGCTCTGAAATTTTCCAGGAAGGCAGTTGATTCATTAAGAGAAACGTTGGAGTAGCTTCTTAATGCCATGTTCCAGCTCCTCTGTAATAGTTTCCTGGAAATCCCTAAATAATAACAAAAAGCACAGACATAGTGCTACAACACTACACTTTGCTAAATGGAAAAACATTGTAATTACAACAGCAAACATCTATTGACCTATCATTTTATTGCCTTGGGCTCTGCTTTAATAAATACCTTTTGCAAATTTGAATGTAAAAAGCCATTATTTGCATACATAGTTACAAAGTGCCTTTAATATCAAAGTAATTGAGTTGGTTGATTTCTGATTTTTTTGAAAAGTATCCCTCCCACCCCCAAGCAGATCCTTTATTACTGGGAAAGACATTAAGTTGCTAGAAGCATCTTTTAATCAATAGTTGCCCAGTCAAATCACTATCTTCCTTGCCTGTCGATGGAGAAATAACTGTGATTAAGCGTGTTGTATTGGGGTGTGAATACCCATTTCAATACTTGTTTTGCCTGTCTCCCATTTTCCTTCTTCTTACAGATTTTTAAAAGCATTGGCTCTGATGAGACTGCCCCAGGGCAAGGAAGTCGGAGGCTGATCAGCTTTTCTCTCTCAGGTATGTTCTGGTCACCTAGAGGCCTTATGAACGGAGTCAGAATGTCAGCTAAGAGTCAGCAGATCTGCTTCAATCTGACTCTTCCCCGCAAGATACTTGACCTCTGCGAGTCCTCAGTTTCTCCACCTGTAAAGCAAAAATTGTAAAAATCTCAATTCTTCTTGACAACTGTAGGGACGAAAGGAAACTTTCCTCCCGAAAGTTGGCCGTAAGATCAACTCACAATTAAGGCAGATTAATAAGAGAAAGGATGTACTTACCGCACACACAGGGGGAAATCAGAGTGATAACCCAGTTTTCCAGTGGAGTTCAGATACCTTTATACAGGCCTTTCAGAGGGCGGGGGGGAGACTGAGGAGTACACAGCATAAACGGTTGCTAGGGAGGTTGCTAAAGAGATGAATGGATGGAGGAGAAATAGACTGACTTGTGGGTGGGTCATTAAAAAAGTTTTGAGATACACAAAAATCAAGAAACATAAAATCAGTGCAGATGGAAATAAAGGAAGCCCTCCCAGCAACAACGGTAAACCAAGCAAGTTGATACCTCGCCCAAGTGAAACACAACATGTCTATCTGCTAACATTCTGGAGTAAAGGAAAAAAAGACACTGTTAACTATGTTTCTTGGAAGTGAAATAACAGACCAACAATCATATAGTCTGTCTCAAAACTTGTTCAGTAACCATGTAGATTAGCCTAGAAGACCAGCGTTTATGACACAGATAACTTGGGCCAGGTGCACCTACCTTCCTGGCCCTTGTTCTGGAAATATTTTGAGATATTAGGAAGGGGGAACAGGAGTCAGATGTCTCCTTTGACCCTCTTACCAGGCCAGTTTATGCAGTTTGAGGGAAGGCCTCCTCCGGTGTTTCTTGACCTTGGCCTTCAATTCAAAGTTTTCTTTATACCATGGAGTCATATTTTGAGGTGAAATTTCCTTAGCTCTTTCACTTCATAAGGATAATGGAGATCTCAGTAAGTAATGGATGCAAAAGTACTTTCAGTTGATGGGAAGAGAGGCTGCTGTTCCACTTTTCCTGCCAGTGGCGATAATTGGGAGTAAGTAAAGGAAAGGTTGGAGGAGCCTGGGGGGAGAGGCAGCTCGCCAACCCTTCATCTACACAAACCCTGGCAAGGAGCCCAACTGATAAAACAGATAAAAACTGAGCTGCTCAAACAGCACGTTCATGGAAAAGAAACTCAATGGAATGCAGTTAAAGTCTGTCAACTAATGGCATAATATTTTAGTGTAACAGTTTGTTTTCATGAATGGACCATGGTTCTGTAATATGTTAACAATGGGGAAAATTGGGTCAAGGGTATATGAGAAATCTTTGTACTATCCTTGGAACTCTTCTGTAAATTTAAAATGACTTCAAAATTAAACATTTAAAAGAAAAACTGAGCTGCTCTAGCCAAAATGACATACAAAGCATAAAGCTTCATATCCTCAATCCCACCCTAAGTGCTTTTTAGGACACAAAGACATGAAGTCTGAAGACTCGATAAAGCACAGGAAAACTGCTAGATTAGCTGGTCAAACCCAGAAATGTTGTAGGCCGTGAACGCCTGGGATCAGTGCTCACAGGCATGGAGGGCACGGGTCTCCTGGGAGGTGGACAGTCAGCTGGGGCTTGGAAAGTGAGTCCCATAAAGCAAATGTGCATCTTAAGATCCATCAGCAACTTCAGCATGTGCCTATCTGTGTTGAAAGAGAAAAACAAGAAGAAATGCAATAGTTTGTGTGACTACAGCAAAAGCTAACAGCTCCTGCTTTGCCATTCTCCTATTCCTGGAAAAATAGCAACCAGCCATCAAAAGCAGTAGAATACTAGACAACTACCTGCCAGAAACCAAGAATTTTCACTATGCAGAGCTCCAGTGAAGTCCCAAGGCCATTCAGGGTATGCAGGGCAGGATCTAGGAAGAGATAAAGACTCTATTCTTTGAGCCTCTGACATGTAGACATGTGCTCACAGACCTACCCAATGAAAGGAAACTCCCCTGTTACAGCCCATCCAGGTTCATTCTCCTCTGCTCAAAGAGACAGCAGGGGCTACAGCAGAGAAAGGGTTTAACATAGCAGGTGCCATGCTAGAAGATGGCCACAAGTTCTCAATCCATCTCCTCAAGAATGTGGGGGAAAGAGTTTTTAAAGATAGTCTGGCAGTCAAAGGGCTAGGGAATTGGGTCTGCTGGTTGGCTGGGGATGAACTCACAGGGTTGGGAGGCAGAGACTATCTTCTCTGTTGGGAGATTTCCTGGATAAGGGGTCTTAAGGACTTTGGATCGGCTCCCATGGGTCTGTTTGGCATCAGTAGGTCCCCTAAAATGCAGAGTCTGAGAAACACTTCAAAGACGAGTCTCAGCCCTTATAAGAGTAATATTATCTGGAGAAGCGTAAGTCTATGAACGGCGTGATGGCAGTGTTATCCTCAGGAGTTGTGCAGGAAGGTACAGGTCTTGCACCTGTCAGGGAGAATAGTGCCATCAAGTAGTAACCAATTATGGCAGTAAGGAAATTAGGAAACAATGGCTAGTTAATTTCTGGCTATAACTATACTTTTCTAAAAATCGGACTTTGATTACTATTTATACCTTATGACTCTACATTCTTTTAATATAGCCAGTTTCACCCACCCTGCAACTTAGCTCAGAGAGCTACTTTCTAAGGTGATCAAGATTGGTTTATCCCCTCAATCTCCCGATATATCATTATTCTCATGCTTATTCAAGACAACAATTCCCAGCAATGGAGTGTGACCAGGGACATAAAGCAGCTGAAGAAGCAAGCCTGGAATGGTCATGGAAGTCTGATCCTCATGAGTTGGATATGTGTTTGATTCACTACGTCCATCTAGCAAAAAAAAAAAAAAAGTAAATACTGCTGAAAATAGCAAAGTAAATTCCATGCCTCAAAGAAAGACAAGACAGAAAGATCAAAACTATACCTAAGCAAAGCCAACAAAGTATCAAATATAAACTAAGCCCTGGTCAGCTCCAAGGTAACAGCAGGGGAAGAGTTCCAACAGCAACCAGCTAGACAACACCACCAACCACAGATGGACCAACACTGGGACCACAAGAACTGTTCATGGGGAAAAAATAGGAATTCTGATTTGAAGTATGTGAAAATGGTCTACCCTATTAAAAAGTTGAAGAATATAACACTCAAGAGAAAACAAACTATTCTGTTGACAGATATCTACAAAAGAGAAGTAAAGTATTTGTCACTCATCTGTTACACCCTCAATAAAATACAGGAAAGTGCAGGATGTAGTAAGAGATCTGAGATAAGAAACGATGACAAGGGAGTTCCTTGAAGTGGGCAAAAATAAAAACTTAGAAGGTCAAGTGTGTTTGTTTTCTATTGCTGCTGTAACAAGCGACCACAAACTTAGTGGTTTAAAACAACAGACGCACTCTTCCTGTTCTGAAGGTCAGAAGTCGGGAGTGACGTTTAAGGGACTGAAATCAAAGTGTCAGCGTGTCTGGGGCCTTCTGGGACCTTCGGTGCAAATCCATTCCTTGCCTCCTTCAGCTTCTAGCGGCTCCCAGCGTCCTCTGGCTTGTGGCTGTGTCACTCCATTCTCTGCTCTGTCATCATCTTGCCTTCCCCCCACTCCATTCTCTGCTATGTCATCGCCTTGCCTTCCCCCCACTCCATTCTCTGCTATGTCATCGCTTTGCCTTCCCCCCACTCCATTCTCTGCTATGTCATCGCCTTGCCTTCCCCTCACTCCATTCTCTGCTATGTCATCG
>CAUYON010032646.1:0-41788 GCA_963573935.1 Arctocebus calabarensis
ATATCCACATGTAAAAGACTGAAACTGGACCCTCACCTTTCTCCACTCACAAAAATTGATTCGAGTTGGATAAAGGACTTAAATTTAAGGCATGACACAATAACACATAGGACTAGTGGATGTTAGGGAGATAAGTGACCTTATAGTCTTCCTATCTGGTAGGGGGGATCTATTTTTGATCTACATTTGTTCAATTTTTTTTTTTTGCAGTTTTTGGCTGGGGCTGGGTTTGAACCCACCACTTCTGGCATATGGGGCCGGTGCCCTACTCCTTTGAGCCACAGGCACCGTCCTCTACATTTGTTCTAAATGCCATATCTTATTGCTGTCCTCTGATTATCCTTGAATTCAGCCTGGGCTTTGTTTTTCAGCAGTTTCTGTGTCCTTGGCATTTTTTCTCAATCTGTATTATGCCAGTGAGCATCTCACTTAGGCTGTGATCAGGTACAGCAGCACATCTTTATTGTCACAGTAATACTACCCAACTCCAGCCACAGCAGAAGGGGTAGCTTCCTTGCAGAGACATGCTTATGGGAAGGAGTCTATAGTGAATGCTATGGCTGCGTTGTAATGCAAGAGAGAATGAAGGATTTTTTCTTTTAGAGCTTATCAGGGGATTTATTATTCACATTGATAGAGGTTAAAATAATTAAGAGTACCCTACTCAAATCTGAGAACCAGATTACATTAAGCATCAATACCAGTTAAGAGAGTGATGTACTTCATTGTTCCTGCCCACGTTTGTATTTAAAAATGATGCTCAAGGCTCGGCGCCTGTGGCTCAGCCGGCTAGGGCGCCAGCCATGTACACCTGAGCTGGTGGGTTCGAATCCAGCCCGGGCCTGCCAAACAACATTGACGGCTGCAACCAAAAAATGGCCGGGCGTTGTGGCGGGTGCCTGTGGTCCCAGGTACTTGGGAGGTGGAGGCAGGAGACTCACTTGAGCCCAGGAATTAGAGGTTGCTGTGAGCTGTGATGCCACAGCACTCTATCCAGGGCAACAGCTTAAGGCTCTGTCTCAAAAAAAAAAAAATGATGCTCAAATTTGCACATACTCTTTAAACATAGTAGTTAATGAAAATATCTTGTTTATTTTAAGAAGCAGAATAGATTGACCAGAAAGCTTGTTTGATTCAGTGAAATATTACCCCCATGATAGGTTTTCAGTGAAGGAATAGCTAAATATTAAACCCCAAATTGCTTAGACATTCTTATATATGCTTATGATATAATATGCATACTTTTAATCTCTTTTTTAGTAAATCATAGCTGTGTACATTAATGCAATCATGGGGTACAATGTGCTGGTTTTATATGCCATTTGAAATATTTTCATCAAACTGGTTAACATAGCCTTCACCGTATTTTCTTAGTTATTGTGTTCACACATTTATACTCTACACTTAGTAAATTTAACATGTACCTTTGTAAAATGCACTGTAGGTGTGGTCCGACCACTACCCTACCTCCAACTATCCTTCCCCCTCCCCTTCCTTCCCTCTCCCCTTTCCCCTTCTTCTTGGGCTATTGCTTCATAGTAGGGCTGAGTACATTGGATACTTTTTCTTCCATTCTTGAGATACTTTTCTAAGAAAAAGTGTTTCAGCTCCATCCATGTAAATATGAAAGAGGTAAAGTCTTCATCTTTTTTAAGGCTGCATAATATTCCATGGTGTACATATGCCACAATTTATTAATCCAGTCATGGGTCAATGGGCTTCTTCCATGACTTAGCAATTATGAATTGGGCTGCAATAAACATTCAGGTGCAAAATATCTTTGTTATACAGTGATTTTTTTGTCTTCTGGATATATAGCTAGTAGAGGAATTGAAGGATAGAATGGCAGGTCTAGTTTTAGATCCCTAAGTGATCTCCAAACATCTTTCCAAAAGGAATGTATTAGTTTGCATTCCCACCAGTAGTGCAGAAGTGTTCCTTTTTCTCCACATCCACGCCAACATCTCTAGTTTGGGGATTTTGTGATGTGGGCTAATCTTACTGGAGTTAGATGATATCTCAAAGTGGTTTTGATTTGCATTTCTCTGATGATTAAGGATGATGAACATTTTTTCATCTGTCGGTTGACCGTGCGCCTGTCTTCCTCAGAGAAGTCCCTCTTCAAGTCCCTTGCCCACCTGGAGATGGGATCACTTGTTCTTTTCTTGCTAATATGTTGGAGTTCTCTGTGGATTCTGGTTATTAAACCTTTGTCAGAGACATAACCTGCGAATATCTTCTCCCATTCTGAGGGCTGTCTGCTTGCTTTACTTATTGAGTTTTGGGCTGTGCATAAGCTTTTTAGTTTGATCCCAGTAATGTATTTTTGGTATTGCTTTAATTACCTGGGGGGGGGGGTCTTCCTCATAAAATGTTCACCCAGGCCTGTTTCTTCAAGTGTTTTCCCTGCACTTTATTCTAGTATTTTTATAGTTTCATGTCTTAAGTTTAAATCTTTAATCCAGTGAGAGTCTATCTTAGTTAATGGTGAAAGGTTTGGGTCCAGTTTCAGTCTTCTACCAGGTCACCAGCCAGTTCACCCAGCACCGTTTATTAAATAGGGAATCTGTTCCTCACTGAATGTTTTTAATTGGCTTATCGAAGATCAAATAACAGTAAATATCTGGGTTTATCTCTTGGTTCTCTATTCTATTTCATACATTTATCTCTCTGTTTTTGTGCCAGTACCATGCAGTTTTGATCACTATCAATTTATAGTATAATCTGAGGTCTAGTAGCTGATTCCTCCTGCTTTGTTTTTATTTCTGAATAATGTCTGATTCCATATAAAACAAAGTATTTTTTTTTGAGATCCTTATATATGACAGTGGAGCTTTAGTAGGGATTGCATTAAAGTGGAGCTTTAGTAGGGATTGCATTACAATTGTATATTGCTTTGGGCAGTATGGACATTTTAACAATGTTGATTCTTCCCAGCCATGAGCATGGTATGTTTTTCCATTTGTTAACATCTTCAGCTATTTCTTTTCTTAGAGTTTCATAGTTCTCTTTATAGAGATCATTCACATCCTTTGTTAGGTAAACTCCCAAATATTTCATCTTCTTTGGCACTACTGTGAAAGGAATAGAGTCTTTGACTATATTTTCAGCTTGACTATTGTTGGTATTTATAAAGGCTACAGATTTACGAGTGTTGATTTTATAACCTGCATTGCTTTTGTATTCCTTGATCAGTTCTAAGAGTTTTGTAGTAGAATCGTTGGGGTTTTCCAGATATACAATCATATCATCTGCGAAGAGTGAAAGTTTGATCTCCTCTGACCCTAGATGGATACCCTTGATTGCCTTTTATTGACTGATTGCAATGGCTAAGTACTGTTTTTATTATTATGAACAATCGTACTAATCTTTACTGTTTAGACATTCTGAAGATAGTGATGACATGGGCTTAATGTCCTTCTCTTGGGGAAGGCAGGTTTTAGTAATGTGTGTCTAATGAATAGACCATGAAAAGGGAAAAAGAGTAACTTTACAGGTACTCAGAAACATAATACTTAGATAACTAAGTAACTGAGGTTACCATCACTGGTAATAAGTCATGCTGGTATCATATATTCCTTATTATGATATGATGAACAGGGTACCTCACCTTCACAGTACTCTTCCCAAAAGTTATATGCCCCAGCAAAATCATAAGTAAATCTCAGACAAACCTAATTAAGAGACATTCTATGAAATACCTAATCAATATTCTTCAAAAGTGGCCAGAGCATGAAAAGGAAGACTAGGGAACTATCAAATTAAAGTAGACTATAGTGACATGACAATTAAATACAGTATGGTATCCTAGAGTGGATCCTGGAGGAGAAAAGGACATTAGTGGAAATACTAATGGTATCAATAAAGTTTACAATTTAGTTAATATTGTTATGCTAATGTTAATTTCTTCATTCTTATGAATGTACCTTGATTCATAAGGTGGTAACATTTGAGTGTTAGTGGTAACATTCTTATGAATGCACCTTGTTACCATAAGATGGTAACACTTAGCGAAGTTAGGTCAGAATATACAAAAGTTAGGTCAGAATATACAGGAGCTCTGTTCTATCCTTATAACTCTTCTGTAAATTTTAAATTATTTCAAAATTAGGTTTAAATAAGTTGTGTGGGTAATTACTATTATTTTTCCCATTTTATAGACATAAAAAATGCTTACTGAATAATATGAGGAGAAAAGGCACAGATTGAGAGAAAACATTTACAAAAAAACCACAGTTGATAGAAGACTGTTATCAAAATATATGATAAACTCTTAATAAAAATCAACAATAAGAAAACAAAAGGCCCAATTTTTAAAAAATGGACCCAAACCTACACAAGCACTTCACCAAAGAACTAGAGATGGCAAATATGAACATGAAAAAATGTTCAACATCTATGTCAGTGGGGAATTGCAAATTACAACAATGAGACACTATTACTCACCTGTTAGAATGGGCAAAATTTGGAACACTCTCAGCACCAAATGCTGGCAAGGGTGTAGAACAATGGGAGCTCTTATTCATTGCTAATGGGAATGCATGATGGTACAGCCACTGTGGAAGACAGTTAGGCAGTTTCTCACAAAACAAACTCCCCCCATATTATTCAGCAATCATACTCCTTGATATTTACTCAAATGAGTTGAAAGGTTATGTATAAAGAAATACCCAGACATGAATGTTTATAGCAGCTTTGTTTGCAATTGCAAACAGTTGGAAGCAACTAGGATGTCCCTCAGCAGATGAAGGATAAATAAACTCTGGTGCATCTAGAACAGTGGAATTTTGTCCAGTGCTGTGAAAAGATGAGCTATCAAGCTATAGGAAGATATGGAGAATACTGAAATGCATATCACTATGGGAAAGAAGCAAATATGAAAAGGCTACACACTGTATGATTCCAATTCCGTGACATTCTGGTAAAAGCAAAAGTATGGAGACAATAAAAAAGATGAGTACTTTCCAGAGATTAGGGGGAAGGAAGAGATACGAAGTCAGAGCACAGAGGATTTTAGTGCAGGGAAACTATTCTGTTTGATGCTGTAATGGTGGATACCTGTCGTTATCCATTTGTAAAACCCACAGTACATACAACACCAGGAGTGAGACTTAGGGTGAATTTTGGGCTTTGGGTAATAAAGATCTGTCAAGGTGGGTTCATCAGCTATAACAGGTGCACTGCACCACTCTGTTGCAGGATATTAATAATAAGGGAAGCTGTAGGGCGGGAGCCCTAGGGGTACAGGAGAACTCTGTACTTTCTGCTGAGTTTGTGAACTAAAACTGCTCTAAAATATAAAATCTAATCTGAAAAAATTTTAAAACTGCTATATATCTATCTCCGAAGCATATGCTTATGCCTCAATACTATGAGCAATTCAACTACAATATGCCTGAAACCGAATTTATTCCCAGACAGTCTTCTACCACCTTACAATTTCTGATTTGCATTAATGACCTAATAATGTGCCCAGGCGCCAAAGTTAATTCTGTACTCTTCCTCCTTTATACCTCAAACTATCAATTACAAAAAGCTATTGAACTCAATCTTGTATATCTCTTTCAAATCAACCATTCTCTTCCCATTTTCCTAGCAGTGTTCTAAAAGGCTCCTCCACTCCAGCGCTGTTATCCTCCAATCTGCTCTCTACCTTGTCTCCAGAGTGGCCTTTCAGAAAATGGTAAAGTTAAGTTCCTCCCCACATCATATCCTCCAGGCACCTTCCACTCTCTCAGAATAGGGGTCTGGGTGGGCCTACAACTGCCATCAAACCTTTGTCTTGGCCCCATGGAGCTCAATAGTGATTCCCGCCATTGCCAAGCCCACTCCCTGCCTCATGCCACTGTACCTGCAGGACTCCTGACCTGAATGCCTTTCCTTCCTTATGGACACAGCCCTCTCTATCCTTCAAGCCACAGCTCTGATCTCCCCTCCTCAGGGCAGCTTCCTTGGCTAGACTTCACCCTCTGGAGAGTAAGATAATACTTTCTTTGGGTACATAAAGTATTTTTCTGGAACTTGCAAAATTATATTCAAATTATTATGGTCAATTATGTGCCTCTCCCATGATACCATGAGCTCCTTGCCAGCAAGACCCTATCTTACTCAATTTTGCATAGTCCAGCACCTGGCATTCATTAGAACTTATGTTTCCAGATTTCCTCTAACCTGTTCTATCATAGAGATGTTGAATAGAGAGCAGCATCCTATGTGCAGACAGCTTCCTCGTGTCAGTGTAATTGTGAGTACATGGGCATTGCGAGATACTGCTATCAACATGCATGTTTTTATTGTGATTTACTCATGCCAGGCTGGCACACATCACCCTTCCCTTACTCATTGTATGTAATCCACTCATACATCCATTTATTTGTCCACGTTTGTGCTAGACAAAGATGGTGGTCCTTGAATGAGTCATACGTTTTCTTAAGAAACTATAAGTAAAGTAAATTTGGTTCTATCATTGCCTCTTTTCCCTGATGCAATTCCTAGATGAATGATCACAAATGCTTTACTTGCAAAAGCAAATAAATATTTAAAATTTGGATCACAGCTGGCTCTTGGTCAGTTTTGACAACTTTTTCTTAAAAATATCTTCCATAAAAGATAAATTCGGTATTTATGGCACATAACCATCCTATCCAAGAAGGCTGAATAATGCACATATTACATAATCCTGTTATTTGCATCCCTTGACAGCAGAATTTACAATGCCTCGTTTAATGAGAAATTGAATGGAAGATGTGTTTGAAAAATTAATCCATTTTAATAATATATGGCACAGATATTGGCCATCTCTGGCAGGTTTTGTACCTATAAACTAAGAGCCCATGAATACCAATTACAGTAGAATATAATGAGATATGTATTATTTCCCTAAGAAAATTACTTTTAAAAATATGCATTCTGACATCCTCAAGATTAATTACACAATTATGCTGTTCTAAAGTGTAATCAGTAAAATTTAAGCAGCAGTGAGAAAGAGTGAGTGTTCATGTTTACTACAAATTCAAAAGCCTCACTTCTGATGAAACTTGCTTTAGCAGGTTATTGAAGTTTAGAGAATATAGTTTTCCAATGAAAATGTTTATCAATCTTCTATCTGGCAAAGTCTGGGGATTAGGGGTAATTTAACAGTAGCAAAGAAATAATGATTAGAACATTCCAAAATGCACCTAGCCGAAACAAAGACTGAATATTTAAAAGCAAAAGGAAACAAAATTGTTCACCAAAGGGAGACTGAAAAAAATAGATTTAAGAAGAAAACTCATTTCTGGAAATGTTTTCACATTGCTTAATGAAAGTTTTGCTTTTGAAAAGCAGAGATTGAGGTGAATAAGCCAGGATAGAAATCATAGGTGAGAAATTAGCTTTGAACCTCAGTAGTTTCCCAGTCAGAGCCTGCTATTCTGAAAACTCAAGTCAAAAAATTGTAGAACACATGGCCCAAGTTGATTAAGAGCACGCAGGGCTCCACAGACACACTCGTCATTCCTAAATTGTCTCAATGAATAACCAACCCCTTCTGCAGTGACTACCCCTTCACATCAATCGGAGCCAATTTCGAAGTCAGACAGCTCTGATTATTCTAAAGGTCTTTATTATATTAAACAGAATCAAAATTTATCTGCTTTTTTTCACCACAGAGCTCCTAAAGATTTATTATTTGGGATATCAAGAAAGATCAGAATACCTTTCTGTTGCAACAAAGGGCCCATTTATTGTCTGAGGTGAACGTATTGTGCTCTATAAACCTGTACCTTGCTCTTGCTCTGTAAACCTATTTTTCTCTTCCTCAATAAACTTTATTTCACACTAAAAATAAATAAATAAACAAACAACAACAACAAAAAGAAGTAGAGGACTCCATTTCACTCTGCATGGTCACCTAACAGAGGTGACGGCCTCTCGTGAGGAGCAGAGGAAGCAGGTGTGTGGATGGAGTGAGGGAGAGAGAGGCTTTCCCAGGCCCTGGCACTGGGAGCCTGACTGGGACACAGAAGGAAGCCTGACAGTCAGGAAAGAGCAGCGGAGAATTCCTGGAGAACCATACGGCATAGAAACTCCATATCATATCATTTTCTTTATTATACATGCTTTATGGACATGTAATTGAGATCGCAGGGTTTGTTTCAGATCAGGTTGATATAGCCAAAGCCTTGGCTTTCCAGAAGATTGATGGAAGTTGGTGGCCAAAAACTCCAGGACTTATTGTTGGCCTTCCTCTTAGCCGCCCCATCTTTAGAGGGAGATGCTCTCTCTCCTGCAGCCTTCCCTGTCAGTTGGTGATAAAGACGCTTTCCTGTCCCGGGGGCAAAACGCTAGAGGCCAAAAGGGAGAAGACCCCTTGCACAGTCCTCCTACAGTCCTCCTAAGATAGGACCAGAAACTCCCCAAAGAACATTCATCCATCCGTTCTTTGCCTTATCACACATAGAGAGGGTAAATATCTTATAAGTAGGCAGAGGCTTTTATCTTACTCTGGTGGCATTCCAAAAACATAGAATACCAATTAACACTCAGCTTCTAACACATACTTTTTAAGACTGTATAATTGGTTAAGGCAAAACAGCAGTAACTGAAGCACAAAACACATTATATATATTGGGCATAATTACATTTGCATACTGAGTTATCCGTAAATTAAATATATCCTATTCTATGAATAAGTGATTTATACTTATTTCTATCACATATTTATTTATTAACAACATCCACTTTGTGTACATAATGCTACTAAGAAACAAGGAGTGAGAAAAGTCATAGTCCTACATCAGTAAAGTTATAATATTGATTACCACAAAACTGTACAATCCAAACTGCTGAAAAGAAAATGGTGCATTTCATATTCTATGAGTTTACAAGTTTCTGAATAGGTCTACTACAATTATCTATTTTAAAATACTGATGAAGCAGTGATATGCAAGATATTTAGATCAAATATCAACCAGTACCTACAATCTATATCTGCAAATAAAATATTTAGTATATTTCAAGACAGGCAACAATAACTTAATATTTAAAGTTTTTATGCATGTCATGGTTACATGTAAGGACTGGTGGTTAGAAGACAGTGAATAGCTTGGTAAATGCCACTTGTCATCCAATCTAGACCAAAGATGTGAACATCTGGATAAAGCTATATTTGCCCTGTAAATGAGTCAGAAAAGAAAAAGAATCCAAAATATTTACTTATTCACATCTGTTATATTATGGGGAGGGACAAGGAACACATTTTATTGCTGATACTAGCATTAATTTTAGATTTATGAAAAGCTGAAAAGATAAGCTATCTGCATAGAGAATACATGGAGCCTTCCCTAGCAAGATATTTTAAACATAACTTTCTTAAGTACCCCAAACCCACATAAATTTTATACACTTGCTTTTCTAGAAGACCCAGAATACCAAACATTCTGTGTTAAGGATGGCCCTAGGACAAAAGATCCTTGGAAGTCTTTAGAGTGCTGATCCTATGCCAGTGTCCCTGCTGAGAGATGGTATAACCCTATGTTGAACAGCTGCTCTTAGACTTGTAAGAATCTATTTTCTTTATGGCTCATCATCTATCTTGTATGCTTTTCTGGAAGTAATCCAACACATTTAACAGAAACTAAGGGAACCAAGAAGGTGATTAAACAGCCTTAGCTACAGGTCACTGATGTGAAGTCAAACGTGGACACTAAAGATGGGCTTGGATTGACCTTGAGATTCTCTTTCACTTGAACTAGAGTGACCAGTGTCTTTTCGAGTGCAAGGAACTATGGGAGGGCTGAGAATGAGCACCTGGATTTTAATATTGGCTCTGATATTAAGAACCTTTTTGAGACTGGCAAATGACTGGTGTCTTGATTGAATCACTAAGGTTTTGTGAAGCTCAAGTAACACTGGAGGAAAGTGTTAAGCCCCTCTGAGATGACGTTGTCTGACAGAAAAGGATAACATGGTCTCGATTCTAAATAAGGGCCGTGATTATTCATATTTGTCTATCAATCATAGATACCTATAAAAAAAGGAAGAAAAATAGATGAGAAGCTCAGTCTTATTGTCACTGTAGGAAAACTGTTGCAGTATGTCAGAGTTTGTTTTGTCAAGTTAATGTGAGGGTACAAATGATTAGGTTACAATGTTTGCATTTGTTAGGTAGAGTCCCTGAGTGTGTCAGGTTTTTAACATTCAGAATCTGGAATTGCTACTCTGGTTGCTCAACGGACAAGGGATCTACTCCCTTCAGTTTCATGGAATCACATTGAGGCCAGGATATGATTTGGAAGTGTGGCCTCTCCAACTGTCATGTTGAAATTTTATCTCCAGTGTTAAATGTGAGGACTGGTGGAAGCAGTTTGTGCCATGGACGGGGATCCATATGACTTGGTCCCCTGCCCCAGATAATGAATGGATTCTTCATTTATTAGTTCACAGAAGAGGAAAGTCGGTTGTTTAAAAGATCCTGACACCTCCTCCTCTCTCTCTGTTTCTCCCACTCTCAATAAGTAACAACTTTGCCCCTTCTTCACCTTGCATTGATTGTGACCCACTGAAACCCTCACCAGAATGGGAGGTTACTGTCACACATCTTACACAGCCTGGAGAACTGTGAGCCACAAAGCCTCTTTTCTTTAAAAATCACTCAGCCTCAGGCATTTTCTTTATAGCAGCAAATATCATCAGATGAACACAGGCTATATAAGTGAAATATTTTTCTCTTGAGCTGATGACTCTGATCTAAATCTATTTGCATAATACCTTATTGGATGTTTTCCCCTAAAATAACCACATGTGCAATGACTCATCACAGAAAGGTGTGCAGGACGGAGGATAAGGGTTATTATTTCTACTCTACAATAAGGAACAATAAAACTCGATTAATTTAAATCAATTAAAATGAAATATCATAGTATCTTCTGGGTATCTAGTGCTGCTGAGTGTTATTGGACATAAAAGAGGCATAATAATGCCTGTTAACCACAGTCTAGCTTTAAAGACTAGAAGCTAAATATGTTGTATAATAGATTCCTGTGTCTCTATTTGTATGAAGCAAAAAGGAAAGATGCCTAAGGGAGGTTGCACAGGGAGTCAGCAATGAGTGGGGGCAAGAACCCCTGTCTCCTGACCACCAAGCCCTTTCTACTACTTCACAGAGTTAATGTTCAGTGTATTATTAACAGAGGCCTCTGAAGCTATTTTTTTATATACAAAAGTGATGTCCTTTTACAACAGAAGAAACCTGTAGTAGTTCACAAAAGTGGATAATCCAAAAAAGTCTTCATCAATAGCACCAGAAATGTGCAAAATTCAATTTTTTTCTATTTAAATCAGTCATTATTACAGATGACCAACCACAAACAAGGCTACATCTGAGTCCTTTATGGATAAGTAGGCAGGCAGAGAAATTTTAGGGACAAGAACATTGAGAAAGTGTGGGGCACACTTTGGATCAGATCTGCACTGTTATTAAATGCAAGAGTGACAGTTTGGGGACTGTTCCTGCACATGCCTAGACAGGGTGATGTACAGGATCCATGAACTTGGAGCAAGTGTGACCTAATGGCCTAACAGCTATTATGCATCTGTTTCAAAGATATTGTTTAGGCATTCTAGTATCATTTATTCCTACAAAGCCTGTATTTCTTTTGTGAGCTTTTTTGCATAATTATTTAGATGGACTCACCCTAAAGTCAGTTCCCTTTATATTATCTTACTATTGTACTCATTTTTCATTCATCCCAAAACATCACTGATCACTGCCCTCATTTACTCTGTGCAAACTTGGAAAGTTTAGTTTGGATCATTTTTCTTTTCTTTTGGAAAAGTACAGTTTTGATACCAAGACACTCCTTGAGTAGCACCAAAGGCATTATGGGCCCCACCATTCCAGAAATTTCCCTGCAGGTGGATTACAGGTTGTCAGAAGAAGACAGACTTCCTCTAGTCATGGCTCATAACTTCTTGACCTCAGGAGGTAACCTAAACTGGGTTCTGGTCATTTTGAGAAAATAAATCTTCAATGTATATACAAATACACGTATTATAACACAAAATATTTTAAACGACTAAATATAGCTGGTAATAAGCTACTTTCTCAGTAATGGCTCCCCTCCATTTCTTATAAAAAATGCACTTCTTTTGAATTTGATCAAATTGCATGATTATTTTTGGCATGCAGATGTAACCTTTCTTTTTTTTGATTGCTTATTTATTTTTCTGTGGGGACAAAAGCAATAAGATTTGAAATCATAACTATGACTGAATACTAATACTATGACCTTGGGAAAGTTACTTTAATTTTCTTATTTATAAACATATAATTGACAGCTTGGAACAATATTATGCACGTGTGCTCACTTGTATATGTGTGTGTGTATACATATCAATGAATAAAAATATTTACCACATACATTTGGGGGGAAAATTAGATGCAATAGTATAATGAGTTATTCAACAACTGTTAGTCCTCTTCCTCAACTCTAAAATTTGCAATGATAAACTGGATATATTATGTAATATCTCTGCAGGTAATCTTTTTTGCTGTTGTTGCTGTTAAGTAGCAAATCTTCACATCCTTAGGGATGGAAGTTGCTGTCCTTGGTTCTGAACATTCAACATCATTATCAATGGCATGACTTGTATATTTATGTCCAAAGAGAAAGTAATAGTTTAAGATGATTAAATAAATGCACATAAAAATTTTCTTATAAACCCAACCCACATTCTGTAACTATATCAACCCAAAGTGAACATAAAATGATTCCACCTTAATAGAAGTTTAATATTACTTAAATAGTTCTGAAGATAGAGCACTTAATACTCTTCACAGCATCCATTACAGTGTTGAACACCTCTTACTATTGGAAAATATGTATTTTTATTGAGTCCTATAATTTCACCATGTGTGTGATATAGAGAAGAAAGATAGACAGTGACACAAGGGTGGGGGAAGTAGGGGAACTTAACAGATACTTGTAATGAAATCAAAGCCAATTTCAAATGTCAACTCTTTAGTCCAGTATTCTCACACTACTTCAGTGTCCAACACTCTCACCTCTGATTTTACCTAAAATTTTGTAGATTTTCCTACCTTACACTTATTACCTCATAGTCTAATAAGTTTTGCTCTCACTGGACTGTGATAATTTCCAGGATAGAGACAGCATCTTTTTTTTGTTTGTTTGCTTTGTTGTTGTTGTTGTTGTTATACTTTTTGTTGTATTTTCTAGTGTATAAAAATGCCTGGTACATAATAAACATGCCAACCATTCAGTGTTGGTTGAATGAGTAACTATTGAAAAGAAATTTTCAAAACAGGGAAGGAGGTGCTATGCCATTATTTTACAAACACACACACACTATATATATGGTGAATTTGTCAGAGGGGATTTACATATAAAAAGGGAGACTGGATGCGTGCCCTTTCTGGGCCTTTTTATTCTGATATGCTCAGGGCTAGGACACTAATGTAATTATCAAATATTTCCATCTAAATCCTTTAATAAACTTAATAATAATTTCATTTTATGAAATGAGAAAAAAATGTATGCTTATGTACCAAACTGTATTGTAGAATTACAAGGACCCACATAATACATTTTTACTCTTGTCTTATCATGAACAGGTAAGTTCACCATCGCTGTTTTTTTTTTAGATAGTCCAAAGCATTCTTCAATTTTCTATGAACCTCTTCTATGTCTTTCTGGATTGTTGGTATCAGTGTTGAATGAATTTCTAGTTGTTAACTGATATCTGGGGTAAATACATTTTTTCTTCTTTGAATATTTGTGTAAACATCTCTGTGTTTGCAAGAAGCCTCTGTCTTTCTTAAATTTTTTGATACCCTGAAGTATTTAATATTATATTATGGACATACATATCACATACTGCAGAAACATGTTCTGTGTATGGAGATATAGGTATCATTAGATACATTTATGTGTGTGTATATGTAGATATATCCATACCTAAAACACCAACTAAAATGAAAATAAAAATACCTTACTAAATTAGTATATTTCAGATAGTACTATTTTATTCATAAAAAGATAAATAGAATTAAAATATTATAATGAATTGCTAAAGATAAAAGTAGTAAGAATAGAAACGAAGCACAAATTATAATAATTTCACTTTTAAATGGGAAAGGATACATTTGAGCAATAAATTCTATTGTTGAAGAAGAAGAGAACAATTCTTATTCAAGAATTCAATAATTGTTATTAATTATAATAAGAATAAAAGAACAATTGTTATTAGAACAATTGTTAAATAGAACCATTCTTATTCAAGAATTCAATTCAATAATGTTGAATTGTTCAACAATTCAATATTAATAATATTCTATTGTTAATTCTCTTTCCAGTATGACACTTTACTTACATTTATGAATTAATTTTTGCTAATTGTAAAATCTCAACATTGAGAAATTGTCCAACATAATAGTTTGAAAATATTTATGTACATCAGAGGACAGTAATTGCGATAAGGCAGATAAGAAAGCAAAACAAAATTACATGCATTCTTAATCTTTTGTCACATATAAGAATGATTAATTTCTTAAATTACATATAGAAATTCCATTCCTATTCAACACCTTATAGAAAGGTTATGGTTATGTAAGACACAACAATAAGATCAGAGCTAACTTATTACTCACTTTAATAAATAGAATAGTTACTGCTAAACTAGAAGATTATGTTAAAGCAAAGAAAATAAGAGCCAAATAAAGGGGAAAAAGGTAATTTGTTAAAAGACAGAGGTAACCCTGGAACTTTATTAATCAACTGGCTGTGTGACAATAGGCAAGTCACTTCCTCTCTCTGGGCTTCTTTCTTCCAAAAAATGAAAAAGAAGGAGAGGAAGAGGAAGAAAGAATGAATGAAACAGAGAGAAAGAACAAATGAAAAAGAAGGAAGGAAGGGAGGGAGGGAAAGAAAGAAAAAAGAAAGAAGGAAGCAACATTTGCCCTGCTTGGTGTCCCGGATGCCTTCGAATTATAACACTACTTGAATTTGAAATCATTCCCAATGTGTATATGGCTGGCAAGTTTGCCTTTATATGCAGTCCTCCTATACCCTTGCTAGTGGTGGTAGATTGTACAACTGGGTGTGTAGAAGTCCATATGTATAAGCAATTTTACTCATAATAATTATCTCAGATATGGGAACCTCTCCTTTAAAAATGTAATTCGAGTCAATGCCATTAAAACTAAAGACGGAGGCAGAGCCACAGAAGATAGGTGACTGCATGATATTAATTCTTGAAAAATAAAGCTCAAGAGAAGGGCAGAAAGCACGATAGAAAGATGCCATCTTCCACCGCTGGCAGCAGCCATTCTCCCAGCTATTCAAAAAAGAAGACAAATTTCTTCCTTTGTAGGATGGTGATATGTTAGTGGATTACTCTCAGATCTAGATTTTTCTTTTCTTTTCTTTCTTCTTCTTTTTTTTAATGGAGTAGCAGCATTCTGTTCTTAGGACTTTGTAAAATGCTTGACACATCAAGAATGCTATTCTGGCCAGGAATGAAGACTGATTCTGCTTGGTACAAACAGCCTGAACAGGTCTTTGTCTCTGAGGCTCTGTCAATGCAGCTGTTAATACTCAGTGGAAGTTGCTTGCACAGATTTGGTAAGAAACAGAAATAATATGTGTGCAGCTGTAAGTGTCTGGCACTTAGAGGCAATGATGGGAACCATACATTGTTACTTACTACCAGCAACTTTGAAACCAGCAAAATACTTATGTTCTTCAAATGATACTTTGACAAACATTGTGGATTTAATTATTAGTTTATCATTTAGCCAAAAATAATTTAACTCAATTTTAAAATAATATCACTTCATGTCTGTGTAGTGCTTTATAAAGCTTAAGAATATTCTCTCATGTGATAACCAAATAAAACAGTGTACTATAGTGATCAAGAAAATGCCATGAAGGCTATCTGTAACAGTACGATGAAAACATTTCTGAATGTATATGAATCATGCCCTATGATTGCAGATTGCACCAATGTACAGAATTATGATTCAATAAAATTATAAAAAATAAAAAATAAAAAAAAAACAGTGTACTAATATCTCTAGGTTATAGAAAAGTAAATAATGCCTCAAAATGTTGATTTGCTCAAGGTAAAACAGGTAGCAAAAGACTTAACACTTAGGTCTCTGTATTATAAAATAGCATTTATTTATGAATATTATAATGTCTAGAATTTTTCCCTAATGTCTATCTTTCTTCTTTTAACCTATATATAGAAAAACAAGATTAACCATAATAACCATCTTCCCATCTTCCTTGATCTTAAAATGAAGTGGTCTGTACACATAATTTAATTCATAACAATAAATCATCATGCCTACATGCATACAGATATATTTTACTCTAATATCAGAAGATAATAAAAGAAATTAGTTATTTTACCTAGATTTTCATTTGATCATTTTTGTTGAAACAAAAAAGATAATTTCTTATTTGACATCTTATTCTAATGTCAAATAACAGGGTGTTTATTAGTGACATTTTATAAGACAGTTACTCATTTGCATTAGAAGCTGCTTCAGACCATGCAAAATTGGAAACAGAATATATCTTCCATGAAAAGAAAGGTCACAATTGTATATTCACCAGAGCGACTCAAATTTTTTAATACCACAGTTCAACTAAGGTGACAGCAGAAAGTTGCAGGTGTGAGAAAAAATAATTCTTTTACCATGAAGAATTCAGAAAGAAAATGAGCAAAAAGCTCTGTGGCAAAAGGAAGGGGGTGTGATCATCACCCCTTTGTATCATGCAAAATAAAGTTATTATTCATGCTGAATTATATAGTTCTCACAATCTAGCACAGAGCACTGTTGCTGATAGCCAAGGAATAAAGATACTACAGGCAATGGAAAGCCATGGTATAAATCATTTTGAAGCACAGATAAATTATCTGTGCTCTTTTGTTTTTAAGTTATTGGTTAAGGTTCAAGGAATTATAAGTTTACAAAGTTTATTTCTTTCACCTTTCTTTTATCTAATATTTTAACCAGAGAGTAAAATTTAGTTATTTGCCTTGAGAAAATAATCCTAGAAATTTCATTCCATTGCTGTTCATTGGTTTCTGTTTCTGCATTATACCACAGTATTGCAAATTGTGATACTGTACCTTATAGTAAGGTACATTTGTATACATACATATCTGTTGATATGTATAAATAGACATATGTACAAAAAGACAGATATATTTAATGTATGTATATATATATATAGAGAGAGAGAGAGACAGATATATGTATATGTATAAAGAGACAGAGACAGATATGTAGATAGCTTTGGTCTTCCTGTTTCCTCCTAAAGCCCTTGTAATCTCTGGAGAGATATGAAGGTCTTTTTCATGCTAATGAGATGGCAGGTACAGCCCCTAGATAGCCTCAGGATGGCTCATAGCCAGGAGGATGAAGGCAAGTTTAAAGTTGGATTTTTCAGACCCATCCCCCCACTGAAGGTTGAGTTGATCACCCATGACCAATGATTTAAATAATCATGGCTATAGAATAAAACCTTCATAACAACTCAAAAAGACTGGGTTCAGGGAGCTTCCAGAGAGCTGGCCTAAGGAGGTGCTTGAAGCATGGCATGCCTCAAAGAGGGAATGAGATTTCTCTCCACCCCATACCTTGCCCTGTGCATCTCTGCATCTGGGCATCCATAGTCTCTGTCATATGCTTTATGACAAACCAGTAAACATAAGCAAATGTTTCCCTGAACCCAAGTAAAGGGTAATAAGAACCTCAATCTGTAGTCAGTCAGAACTATGATGATAATCTATTAACCTATTGCTTGTGTCTGGCATTTGAAGTGAGAGAAAGACATCTGGGACCCAGCCCTTAATCTGGAAGATCTGACATTATTATCTCCAATAGATAGTGTCAGAATTGAATTAAATTATATGACACTCACTGGGTGTCCACTGGAGAACTGGAATAAATTCTTACACATGTCTTGGTAAACAGAGGTAAAGCATTTGTGTTGAATGTTGTGTTAACTATGTTGCCAGAAACTACATAGAGGTCTGGGCCTAGGTCCAGTTACTCGTAATACAAAGGTCTGGTTATTAAGGCAAGGGTTGCCAAAAAAGAAAGGAATTTATACTATGAAAGGTGTCTTGTAAAGAGAATGAGAATGGCTGCTTCAAATCCTTCTCTCCAAATAACAGAGTGGGCTTTTAGAGCAAGGCCATGTGCCCTTGGGGCAGGTCATGGGGGATGGTGAATCCAGGTGTCAGGAAGTCTGCCCAGGGGCCTTCAGGATCTCAGCAAATTTGTCCTGCAGAAAATACACCATTTCTGGAAAACAACTCAAAGGTCAAGTAGTCAGTTCAGGGACAGGATTATAGAAAATATGTAGGAGTTATTGAAATTCATTCATAGGGACAGTTACAAGTGGGGGGAGTGGGAGGAGGTAGGAAAAACACTTTGGTTTTTCCAACTCTCTTTCTCAAGCATGTGGTCAAAGGCCTTATGTAGTGATTGACACAAGATGTTTATATGCTAACAGGCCAAACCAGCAGGTGCAAGAGCACCCTGAGAGTCACTGCACGGATGTGTATGGAATTGGACCATATTTGAAGTCCATTTTACAATGACCAATTTATGCTACAAAAAAAAAAAAAAGAAGTGAAGTCTTATAAAGGAATCCATATTTATCTAACTCATAGAGAAGTTGCTTCAAAATGATCAATGATGGTTAAAGATAATTGACCACCTTCATAGCAAAGTTTTGGGCTTATAATATGACTGCTGAGAAGATTACTTTGCTCCTCATCTAGAGGAAACACACAGAAAGTAAAGATAAAGTGAATCATAAATGTACACATACACACTCATAATTACGTCCATAAGACAAGAAGAGTAAATTTTTAGTATCTGATTTATAGCTATTTTTTTTCTTATGGTAACAGATGGTGAGAGGAAATAGAAAATTAACATGCACATTCATTTTTTTTTAAAGAAGAAATGACATTAAATTCAGAAAGTCAAAATGAGTGACCCATTTTAAATGTATTCATTTAGCTTTCTATACAGGAATGTTAATTATGATTATAAACACTTCCTAAGAAGGAAAAAAAAAGCATGAGTTGAATGAGATCTTCAGATTTCTTTGGAAAGTTCACATTTCCTACATTAGAGAAAATATGAACTCAAGGAGCCAGTCTAAAACATTTCCCTGAATCTCTCCACCATATCTTTTTCTGCCTCTAGTTTTCTGTATGACCAAGGACTTTTGGAAAGTTGTTCACACATCAGCAGCTAATCTATAATCTGGGAGTCACTGGCCTCCTTCTTAGAATGATTTACTGTTTCACAATGGTCAGATCCCAATTCCTTAATAAGAATCTGTTTCTAGGGAAATACTACATATTCTATAGACTTGCACAGTAAATTATATGCATTGCAAATTCCATGCATGGTGTCTGTATTACAAAAAGTCAATCATTCCTTTTTTATCTGTTAATAAATAACATTTGTTCTTACATGTCTACCAGTTTTGAAGGGAGAAAAGTCTGTAGAGGTCTGGATCCTCTCTTCTACATTTAGGGTTTCTTATAAGCCATAAGAATGATTTAAACATAGTCTATTAAAGGAGAAAATGTTGCATATATTTTTAAGCCACTATTCGCAGTGTTTTAGTATTTATCTGTCTGAAAATGAAATCCATCAATAAGATTAGTTGCATGAAAGTAAACAAAATTGAGCAAAAGCTATATACTAAGAGAAAAAGGACCCTATTGTGAAATGGTCACGATGAAGAAGTAATTCTAGGGTCATAGTCAGGTAAAGCATCAAGATGAAAAGATTCAACATATGCAACAGATGGCTCTATTCCTTTCTCTCTCTCTCTCTCTCTCTCTCTCTGTCTCTCTCTCTCTCTAATAGAAATGCATAAATAGCATATTTTCCTCTGCCAAATCCAAGAGGATCCAAAATGAGGTAGATATAGAGCAATTAAGCCAAAAAGCACACAGTGTATTAAAAGAAAGGAGAAATAGCAAAGAAAAAAGTCTTTCTACTATTACCAAAAGCTCAGCACTTTTCTCCAGAAGCCGCATCAGAAAAATGGGGACAAGTGCTTTGAGGAGAAGGGAGATGTTTATTAATTTGCTGGCAAAAGAGTAGGCTGGTAGACTCCTATCTCAAAAATACCATCATCCACCCTCTGAACAGAAGCTTTTAAAAATTCTGACTAATTCCATAATGTCATTTTTTGCTAAAACAATCTCCTGGGCACTGCCCAGATTAATCCCATCTTCTGCTAAAAAGACCTCATGACCTCCATCCAGAAGAGTCCCAAGAGCTATCTATCTCCCATCACACACAGAACAAAAGTCACTTCCCTGCCCCTCCTGGACACTGGCCTGAGGCAGGGGTGTCAATTTTAATTCTCAAAAAAAGGGAGGGTAAAGGAGCTTTGAAGAGGCATAAAATAGTGTTACCCTTTTTCCAATCCATTCTCCATTGTACTACTGGCCCAGGAATAAAAATTCCTATAAATAAACTGTACAAAGGCTTCCTAGATATCAGCAGCCCTACGTGCCCATATCCCAAAGCAGAAATAACCACCTTTGTAGAGAAGATTAAATCTTCATTCTGGGAGCCTCTAAGAACAGCATGAAACTTTACATGCTGCAAGAACATTTAAAGCACAGCTGCTTTTGGTCTGCCCACTCCTGTTCCTACGTCGCTGACCTGCTGAACATAGTAGAAAGGCTTGTGTGCAGCCCCCAGTGCCCACAACGGAGAGCTTCAAATTCCCCTCGATGGATAGGCCTACAGAGAGGGGAGGTTCTCTCCCAGCTTCAACACCTCTTCCCCGATAATCTGAAATAGGCTTTTCCCTGTTTAACTCTCAGAATGGCTGAGTGCAGATATTTTGGATGTGTCATTGGTACACCCTGTCTCCTTGACCAAACTTTTGTCAGACTCCTCTGAATCCTGTTCCCAACTCATTCAACTTTTCAACTTCTATGTCCTTCTTTGCATCACTTAATCCTGGCAACAACACTGATGATTGGTTCATCCAGACTTTCCCCTTATCCATGTTTCCTGTTAGTAATTTTCTATCCACTGACTCCGCCTCTGATCCCTGACCTTAAATTGTCTTTTCCTTATTGTCTTTAGAATTGAACTCAATCTCTCTCCTACAGCAAAATTTTCATTGCTTCAATCACTATACCTAACACGATAATCCTAAATAAAGTATGCCCTACTGTTTTAACACATCTTGTGAGTATTTTTTCTTTAACATCTCCTTTGAACTAAAGCTCTGACCCCTGCCATCCAGGGGAGAGAAGGCAGCATTGGCTTTCTGCCCCTGTGCCTCTCTTTTCTGGTACTTTTTGACTCAGAGCCTCATCAGTGCAGCCCCTTTCCTTGAGACCAGCAACTCTACGATCAAGACCTTGCAAGATGAGCCATTTAGATCTCACAAAGGCAATTAGGATATTTAACATTGTTTGCATATTAGACTAGAAACCTTCAAACATACCATTTGTTCCAATACAGACTATACTTTTGTAAAGAGACTCCAAAAGAATAGTAAACTATCAAAATGTAAAATGCAGCACAATTATATGTAAATTTCTGTGTTCAGTGGACCATTGTAGAAATTAATGCACTACTTCCAAAAGCCTGTCTTTTGCTAACAATGTGTTTTCAAAAATTATTAGTTAAATACAGGGACTGTTACATCCCAAATGACAGATTAAAGAGACATTTTATTTTTACTAAGTAGGTCTGCTACTTTCTTGCAAGGAAATCTCTTGCTCAACAGAATTTTTATCTATAGAAAAATATCTTACTTTAGATAAAGCTCCTCAAAAGAACACAACATAACTTCTCTCTGTGATAACCATTTCAGAGAGACACTGAGAAAAAGATTCACCATGATAGGAAATTAATGAAATTATTCCTTTAGCATGATACATTTTTCAAAATAATTACAATATAATATACTGAATAGTTAAACTTAATCTTCCTCAGACAATTATAATGATAAAGACCATGGAAATGTATTCTTTATCTATACAGTTCTCTAAGGTTCATTCCAGGGGTGAGGGGAGGAGTGCTATCAATCTACACTGTATGTAGATAAATTCAAGATTTAACCACATTCTAATCTAATTTAATAAACTATTCCATGTTGACATAAGCACATGACAAGATTAGATAGAATTGTTTAAAATTAAAAAGGTAAAAGCCTTGGAAACTAGAGAAATCCTTCCAAATTGCTCCATTCAGCTCCTGAGCATTACCAGGGCCTGCAAAGAACTACATTAATTACTTGCACATTCATTTTTCAAGGATAGGTGGGACACCGGATAGCTGTGCCTAGACCTGAGTGGAGGCCATAGCTTACTGACAGTGCTAAGACTCATTCCTGCAATCTGAGGACTCACTACACAGGAGGATGGAACCATCAGACAAGCAAAGGCCAAGCCAGATGCTAAAAGACTTCTGCATATGCTGTATTAAGAATGCCTTCTAACTGGCTCAGCGCCTGTGGCTCAAGCGGCTAAGGCACCAACCATGTACACCTGAGCTGGCGGGTTCGAATTCAGCCTAGGCCCACCAAACAACAATGACGGCTGCAACCAAAAAATGTCTGGGCATTGTGGCGGGTGCCTATAGTCCCAGCTACTTGGGAGGCGGAGGCAGGAGAATCACTTGAGCCCAGGAGTTAGAGGTTGCTGTGAGCTGTGATGCCACAGCACTCTATCCAGAGTGACAGCTTGAGGCTCTGTCTCAAAAAAAGAAAAAAATGCCTTTTAAAAATAACAGTAACAACAGTAACAAATTAGATATCACAGTGAATATTTATTAGAATAAAAAGAATATATTGAAAATTATAACCAACTACAAATTGTAAAAGAATAGACAAATATTGTAAATATCACAAAATTCAGAAATATGGCTTACTAGTTTTATTAAATAACTGCCTAGTACCTCTTTTTTTTTTTTTTTTAACATTTTCTGGCTTTACATTTATGATCACCTCTTTATGTTAATGTCTTATAAAAAAGTTTGTAAAAAGAGAACAGAAAGATAATTCAGTCCTTCATTTTGTATGATTCAAAAAAAATTGTTTTATTCATTGCTAGTTGGATGGTATAAACATGAATTCATATTTAGATGTGTTGTCTACAGGACTGCGACAGGTTCATGTCCTATAAACGCTGGAATTATAATATGGTTTGATAAATTTACACAATTTCCATCAAAAAAGCAAAACATTATCTTCCATTTATAATTGCATATGTTACATTATTGAGTATATTTCTAACAGAAGAAAAATTCCATTTGACTATGCATTGAACTGAATCACAGGACAATGATTTCTTTACTTGAAATTTTATACATCTAGTGATAGAGTAAAAAGTTCTACAGACTAGCTTCTGACTCCATCATTTGTAATTTTATTTATTGTCTACCACTGCCAGACACTTCAGGATATGTTCACGTCATAATAGAATCTCTGGCCCTCCATCTGTATGCTAGGACCAAGAAGCAAGTCAGTAGATTAGAAGGAGTGTTTCTGAAACTATTGCTTCACCGGGAAGACTTGCAATACTCTGTAAGCCCCGTAAACATGCCCCACTGAACCCAAACTAAATATAGTCCCAACCTCTCCTCATCCAAAGCTCAGTGATGTTCACTGCCCATCCAATGCTGCCCAGGACAGAGGGGAAGTCAGAGTGGAAAGGGATGTTGGTCTTACTTGATGGTAGTTAAAATATTTATATATTTTACAAAAATATGACCATATGAATAGTTTGCTAGGACCCGTTTTAGAGACTGAAGAGGGTCCACTGCAGGAGAAGAGCCTGAAGCATAACCTCCAACTTCAGAGTCATCAGCTTCTGCAGTCAGGACAATGATGACAGACGACTAGCATCCAGGAGCTCAGAGGAGGACAGTTCCTCATGCATGGAGTCAGTGAGAAATGACAATTTCCCCAATAAATGACCCTGAGCTGGACTTGAAGGATAGAAAGTGCTTCAACAGAGGAAATGAAGGTGAAAGACATTCTAGGCCAGAGACATAGCCATAGCAGAGATTTGGTGTTAAAATGGAAGAGAAGGCATTTACATGTAGTAATAGGAAGAATGGGAATCAAAATGAAATATTCCAAAATTTGGGGTTTATCCTTTCCATGAACACACATTTGATGTGGGTTGGCCAGACAAGTCATGTCCTGCATTACTATTTTTCACTGTTTCTATGATACGTCTGTGCCCGTAATGCTATTTTCACAGTAGCTCTGTGCCACGTTGCAGTGCTAACGTGGTCCCCAGAAGACATCAAGGAGGGCCATTGAAATGTTATGTTTACAGTGTAGGGATCATTCTATCATAGAGAACTTCTGTCTGTTTTCACCCTATACCCAGTGAGCAAGTCTTTTTTTCTTTTTTCTCAGTACCAATCTGAGGTCTGAGCATCCAGAGCAACAGGCAAGAAAGAAAGTTGATTTTTATTTTTATTTTTTTACTGTAGTGCTGGAAATTCCACTTATGAGGATAGTCTGATATCTGTATTCCACTGTGTTGGGGCATCTTGTCACCAAAAATGTCTTGTCTGCTGTAGACTGGCTCTTTTGAATAAGGAATGAAGAATTCTCTAGAGACTTTCTCCAAATAATAGCAAATGTTTGTAGCGAGCCTCCTGCTTGTCAGACTCTGTGTGTGGTACGTTACGTATTTCACTGAATCTTCATGATTCTAAAGGTAGATATCATCGTTTTAATTCTACATGTAAAGGAAATGTAGGACAATATGTAACCTGGGAGGTAGGCCAGGCCAGGTTAAAAACCTCATCTTAATATCCTTAAGTGCTCTACTCAGAAGGCAGAGCCTGAGCCAGGCTCTTTACAGAAAGAGGCTGAAAAACCTTCTGCAGAGCACAGGCAAGCTGTATATTTATGCATGCTGCCTGGTGATCAGGAAGATGACAAACGTCTTACTGTGACAGCCCTGCTGTGACATCCACTATGTCACCAAAGTGGACTAGAGGACCAGAGACTCAGTAGAAACATAAAATTGCTAGGTCATGAGAGGTGAAAAAGAAAATCTATCTATCTATCTATCTGTTTGTTATGTATCTAAATATACTTACACAGATATATGTGCATATATACATATATCTTAAATCCCAATAAAATTAGCTCATAAACCAAAATTCTAAAACAATGTGAAAAAATTAAATATTTTAAAGATAAGCAAACCAACAAAGGCAACATTAATTTACTTCAGGGGCAGTAAATTTTACGGAATAATCTAAATAATACTATAGAATAAATCTCTCTAGAATGCTCTTGAAATAGAATAGAAAGTGTGGAAAAAATGGAAATGAAACAAGAACATATAGGTAAATAGCGAATTAGAGAAAGGAAAACTATGTATATGAAGAAAACTGAGCAAATGGGATGAACTGTGGAGCATCAGTGAATTGGAAGAGTGCTAATGAGGCCGTCCAGGCTGGGCCACGGAGACACGGAGGAGGTGATGATTAAAATGTTTGTTTTCCTCCACTTGTATGACAAGTCCCACTTCTCTTCTCTGCCTTCTCTCCCCGCAGCTCTCACCTTGTCCCTGCTAAACACATCGCTGATCCTTAAAGGCTAAAGATCTAAAAAGCAAGAATGAAACACCTTGGTTTTTCACTCATGCTCCATCGACAAGGGAGTTTTGTTTTGGAAAAAGTGGGGGTCAGTGAAGGTGCCCAGGCCAGGCACAGGGACCATATTGACCCTGTGGGGCAGCATGTTAGGACAGCCGTGAACACCCTGGGAGATGCTGGGGAGCAGGATTGTTTGGGGGCATCGCCTCCAGCACCCAGCAGTCTTCTCTTCTCATTGATGGTTCTAAAGCTAAGGGAGCAAAGGCAAGGCTGTGCCAGGGAAGTAAGAGGTCAGGCTGGTGAAGAAGAGGAAAGTATTTTCCTATTTTCCTTACATACTCTACTTTGTAAGCCCTTTATTTATTCATATGTTCTATTTCATATGCTACAGCTAATTGAATCACATTTTCCTTATGTAAGATTTAATCAGGCCTCTCTCCGACAATGGGCCCCAACAGGAATGAAGAGGCCCACGTGCTGAGGAAGATGGGCTCCCTACAGTGTGGACCCCAAAGCCTTTCTCCCCTTCTCCATCCAGGTTGAAAGGAGTCTCAGTAACATTGTCAGAATATCAGCTGGGATGACTGGCCCACAAAAGCTGGGATTATTGCTTTTGTATTTCATGAAGGAGTCTGACTTTATACAAAGGACCATAGAGAAGGCCTGAGTTCTCTTCCCAACTCTGAAACCCAGCAAGAAGCAAAAGGGGCCACTGAAGTAGGAAGATAAGTAGGAATACAGTTCGGAACTAGATGTCAGAATAGACATGAACCACAGAGTGAGGGAAGAGACCCTGAGAGGGAGGGGAGGAAAAAAGGAAGCTTAGGGACTTAGGGAGAAGCTACCAAGATAGTCTGGATAAAGACATGGATGATAAGACCTTGGGCAGATCACTTTCCGTCTTGAAAACTCATTTTCCTGCTTTGTAATGATGAACCAGTGAACTAAATAATCTCAAATGGTCTCTTCTGCCCTTCAGGCCTCGACAGTTGAAAAATAATGTTCATAATGCAACATTATTGCTATTACATTATTCAATTAATCTCAGTGTGCTCAACGGAAAGGAGATAATAATATCTTCCTGCTATGACTGGAGCAAAAACGTCATTACCTAATTAGCTAAAGTATCTCCCCCAAACATAGCAGGTGTTCTATACCATGGTAGATTTTACTGTTTACAATTATTTGCTAAAGAGAAAGAGCACTAAAATTTTGCTTTAAAAGGTTGTGACAAAGATTTTTTTTTAATAATTTGGAAAGGAAAAAAATACTTTAACTTGCCTATAAACTATGAAGGTGAAGATATAAATGCTTGATTACAAAAGAGGGGTGCAAAAACAGAGACAGCCGATAGCAGGTAGGGACAGATCCGACGAGACTCTCAATGTAGCTCAGACTCAAGAAGAATCTCAGGCTGGCAGCTAAGGACCCCGACCTGATTCTTGGAGATAATACCAATTTTGAGTGTACAGCTAAGGACCCTGAACTGATTCTTGGAGATAATACCAATTTTGAGTGTACAGCTAGGGACCCTGAACTGATTCTTAGAGATAATACCAATTTTGAGTGTATCAGTAAGAGTAGCCCCCTACAGGGTCAAGGTTTTATTCTTCCCAGAGAGAAGTACTGTTTTTCTGTATGTTTACCTATCCATTGTATCTATACAGAGTGGCCATAAAAATCATGTGCAACTTAAAACTGTGCAACTTTAAATTATACATGAACTTTATGGCCATGCTGTATTTTTCTCAGTATGTGTATAATTTTTATATAAATCCTTAATATTTATTATATATAATAATATGTATTCATCGATATAATTATACATGTATTATTTTCCCATCTCTCTGTCTTCCAAAAGCCCAAATTTCCATCTTCCAGGTTTGTAAGTCCAGTCTCTACCATCACTGCCCTGACTCATCTGTTCAGCTGCAATTAATGGTATGAGGGGAGTCAATCAGCACAACCATGTTAGGAAGAAAACAATTTTACAACTTCAGAGCAACACTATTCTCTCAAAACTCTCCCTACTTCCCCGTGTCCTGCCTAAAACAAAAGCAGCACACACACATAAAAACCTCATGCCTCACTTTGGTAAAAAGAGAAAGAGGCTTCACGATGATTACACAAAATCAATTTTCATTGGTTTGTGATTTTTTAAATTGCGCTAGATATATTCTTTTAATAGTCAAATAAAAACAATTTGTATAATGCTTTCTACTTATTTCACCAAAGGACAGGACTGATCAAGTTTGGATTACAAAACGGAACCTGTGGGTCATCTCACTTTCTTTATAAGCTTAAGGTAGAACATAAAAGCCACAGGATGACAGTTGCACACATCTCAGGCTCAACGTTCTTCCATGCTTCTACAGGGTATTTTATGAACTCATACTAGAAACAAAGTATCTCCTAAGTAAACTCAAACAATTTTCCAGTCTCTTGAATGTTTCCTGTGTTGCTCTGTCTTCTCTCTCAATGTGCAAGGAGAAAAAAGCGAGTGTTTCATTAGCATTAGCTCTATTTCTTTAAACCTGGTGCACAAGGTTTTATTCACATTTTCATGTTTCAAAAAGCAGAAGGCCTTTTTATAGTCAACCTATATATAAAATATCCTTTTTTTCTGTTTTCTCCATCTCCCTGCAAATTAATGTATGATTAGATTATCATATAATCCATGGTATTTAAAAATACTGAAAATACGTGTTACAATAAAAATGATCACAAATGTTATATTTTATATAATTTTGTGAAGCGGGCATATGTATCTTCATTCTACAGAAAGAGAAACCAAGATACATTGTGCTTTATTATCTTACCCAGAGCCACCCGGCCCATATGGGGCCATACACAAGCAGAATCTGCTTCTGTTCCGTCACTGCTGGAGTTCTGCCACATTACAATGTGGAGAGATGCTGAAAATAGATCTCTTCCAGAAACGCTGCAGCTGGGCAGTCTGTCCTCTGCAAATATAAGGTCCTGTTTTCTACCCTTGTTCTTTTACTTTCCCCATTAGCTGGAATAATTATAAAATGTGTCTTAAGTAATGTCAATTTATTCCCTAAGCTATCTTTTTAATTGTTGGTCATTTTTTAACTGAATGATGAGACATATGGGAGACCAAAGACCAAAACCCTTCCTGAGAATGAGTGCTGCCCTGCCACTGTGGAATGCCACGGCAGACTTTGCTGGTAGGAAAACAAGTGACAACATCACACCATATTCTGGGCACTAAGATGGAACAACATCTGTTCAGTCTTATGGTTCGTTCTTATTTGGGTGCAAACTGTTTCCCACAAGCAGCTGCCCTCATCAGTCAACTCTTTTTCCTGAAATCAACAATATCCATAAACATCCTCCCCAAAAGGCTAATGTGGTTCCTGCTGATGCTACCACAGAGCACAGTATAATTGTCTTCATTAATTGAGTAATCATGGCAATTGAATGTCAATAACTCATGCACATGTTTTGTGGAATAAAATTATTGTTTCATGGTGTAGATCCCAGTTTTCTATCCTTGTTAAACAAGGATGTGAGTACAATTACAATCTGTGAATCTAACATTACAGGCTGTCCCAAAAAAACCCATTTTAAGTGTAGAATAAATACCTTCTCCCTCTACTGCAAATATTAGACTTCAATTGATACAGCTGGGGCCGGTTATCTTAATAAGTAACTATCTAATTAATGTAAATGTAGTCACCCTATGTGTATACCAACAAAATGTCACTTAACTATTTTGAAAGATCTTGTTCAATTTCAATATTCATAGGATACTCTGATGAGGAGAAAAATATTCCAATGTTTATGAGCTCTGGGCTCATATTATCAGGAGAGGGAGGAGAAGGTAAGAGCAAAAATTAAGAGCATCAAGAATCTCAGGCTGCCAGAGCACAGTTCTGTTCATTCCCAATAAGAGTCAAGGTACAGACTCAAAATTCCCTTGAGAAAGAGGTGATCATATTGACTCAAAACAAGAGAAAAATCCTCTTTCTGGGCTGTGCTGTAGAGAAGAACAGAGCACTGAGCACTTGGAATAGATTAGCACAGGGGAAGAAAGGCACAGAGAAGGAGGAAAAGAGTAAACTATCTTGGCCAGAGCCATAGTAACAGTGCCAGGATGCGAGCACAGCCCTGTTCCATACATCCTTCAGGCAGAGGCCTCCCTCTTCCTTCTCCCTTAACGCCGGCCCTATAGCTGTCCATCAACAGAGTCAAAACTGAGATCTGTGGTGTCAAAATCTGAAATCAACCCAAGTGCCCATCAACTCATGAACTCATGAATGGATTAACTGTGGTAGATGTATACCATGGAGGACTGTTCATCCATAAGAAACTGATTAACTGTGATATATATACATACCATGGGAGCACTGTTCAGCCATGGAGACTTTATATCTTTTATATTTACTGGATGGAGTTGAAACACATTCTTCTTAGTAAAGTATCACATGGGGAAAAAAAGCATACAATGTACTTGATACTAATATGAAACCAACATATAACAACTACATATCCACACTAAAGAAAAACACCAGTATAGTCTAGCAAGGGGGAGGGAGGAGTAAATTGGGGGAGGAGGGAGAGTGATTGGCAGATCTCACCTAATGTGCCGCGGTGAGGGTGTTCAGCACACTCCCTGGATGAGGGGCTCAACTACACCTGGAACTTTACCTCAGAAATGAAAACAATGTAACCTAATCATTTGTACATTCATTATCAGTCTGAAATAAAGAAACAAACTGAGAGCTGGGAATTGGGGGTGAATGAAGGGAGGCAGGGAACAGATCTGTCAACACAGCCAGATTACTGGCCATGATAGGCCCTTGTTTGGGTATTCCGACTGACTGATGTGTTCATTCAATATTCATCAGTTAATGAACACTCTGGATGCAGAGCTAGTGCTGAGTGTTTCCTGTTTAGTTCCCCCAAACCAGATGCTCAAGCATATGGGGCTTAGTCAACATTACTGTCATCAGACTTGCTTGTCACAGGCACTGTTTGCAGCTTGGCCTTAGCTTAATAAAAAACTCGATGGGCTCACGTTTATACAAGAGATTTGGATTTCTTTTTCCCCTATTGACAGAGTTGATTCCATAGAATACTGAAATTCATCAAGATTTAGATAGAGATGAATAAAGGGTAATATTGTCTTCTTAATAAACATATACTTAATTTTAATTTTAGTGTTTATTTAAATATGACTCATATGTTAATAGATGATGTAGCATATTTTAAATTATATATCAAATTTTAAAATGAGAAGATAAATCCATATTCCATAAGAAAATAGGTGAAAACTGAATAAATACTAAATAAATAAAAAAATAATTTCAAGTCCAGTTGTGATCTGACATGGTAAAAATAATGAGCTTGAAAAACAATTAAGAAGCCAAAGGGGAGATTAAAGCAGGAAGATAAGTAGGAACACAGTTTGGAACGAGATGTCAGAATAGACATGAACCACAGAGTGAGGGAAGAAGAAATCATGAGAGAGAGGGGAGGAAAAAGGGAAGCTTAGGGACTTAGGGAGAAGCTACCAAGCTAGTCTGCATGAAGACATGTGTGATGAGAGAAATAAAGCCGAAGGAAGAGCAGGGAGAGTGCAGAGAGCCACAAAGAGAGAGGAAGACAGATTGTTAGTGCAATTAATTCCTACTGTTTATCACAGAGCCAGTTGCTCTCTTGTACTACAAAAGTGTAAGTGTTTTGTCATCTTTACTACACTGAGAAATGTTAATGGGATTTGAGTCATTTATTTATACATTCTGGAAAGAATAACTAAACTCTCATGAGCAAGGCATTGCCGCGGGCACTGAGGTGAACAAGGCAATGTTAGTGCATTCTGTAGCTTATTTTCAAGAATGGAAAAATGCAATCCTTGTGAAATTATGGCAAGGGTAGTGATGGTACCACGGTGAGCAGCACTGATAAATACAGTTGGGAAAAAGAAGTTCCTCAAAGAAAATGAATTGTGCCTATTATGTACACAGGCTCAGAGACAGGGGAGCTGCTTATCAAAACAACAGAGGGCCAATTTAGGCTCCCATCATATCCCATGTGTAGAAAAGAAAAACAAACAAACAAACAAAGGAAGCTAAAAGAGATTAATTTTACCCAATTTAGCTACTAAGTGGCTTAAACACAATTTTGATCCAGATCTATTGAATGGAGGCAGTAACCCAAGATCTGATGTATATTGTGTATGTAGAGATGCTAGGGGCAATCATTGAAAATATATATACACACACAAGACGATGCTTTCAAGAGCAGTTTAAATAAATCAAAACGTAATCCTAGAAAATTATTCAAATCACTCATGAACAGCAAGAAAACAAAAGAAGCGATCAAAAGAAAACAAATAATAAAATAGCTGATTTAATCCCCGATGAATTTAAAACCCAGTGGTCTAAATACACCAACTATTAGTAAAAAGCAAAGGTTGGCAGAGAAAATAACAAAATGAAAGCAGCAAGTATGAGGTTTCCTTTTTTAAAAAGGGAAGAGATTCTTGGTGGGGAGATAATTTTTTAAAAAGCTAAAAAATAAAACCATAATAATTTAATCAAATATATGCTCTAACCTCTACCCTGTATTACTTCACTGAAACCAATCTGATTATGCTTTTTGATATCTAAGGTCAGTAGGCCAAATAAAGGCTCAGACTATGATACTCTTCTGCATCAATTGGTAAAGCTACTCTAATAAATAAAGACTGAATGCCTACGTTGTTCCTACAAGACATGAAGGCACAATCGAGGCAATTGTTTGGTTGACTTGATATTTGTGATAGTTAACTTTATGTGTTATTTTGACTGGGGTAAGGGACACCCAGAGGGTTAGTAGAATGTTATTACTGAGCGTATCCGTGAGAGTGTGTCTGGAGAGGTTAGCATTTGAGGCAGTAAATTGAAGGAAGATGAATGTTCATCAACGTGGGTGGGTGTCATCCCATACATGAGGGCCCAAGTTAGGATTAAAAAGTCAGAGAGAGGGTGAACTGAGTCTTTTTGGAACTGCAACATTCTCTTCCCCTCCCCTAGACTGTCAGAACTCCAGGTTCCTGGGACTTTAGACTCTAGGACTTACACGAGCACCTCTCCCAACTCATACCCAACTAATTGCACATTCCTGCTTCTCCAGCTTGCAGGAGGCATATTGTGGGGCATATTGGTCTTCATAACCCCCTGAGCCAATTCTCATAATAAATTCCTTCTTATGTATCTATACTTGTATTTGTATCTCTTATGGGTTCCCTTTCTTTGAAGAACCCTAACATAATATCCAAACACAACGGATGTGACCATGTCTGTCTATTGCCTGAAAATAATAAGTATTTCAGAGGTTAGTCATACAACTTTCAAGATTTTCATCCTTCTATGCTTCCAAATGAGGTGGTACATATCTGAGAATATACATTACAGCACACTAAGGTAGGTGAACACCAGCCTTTGATACACCCAGTGTGCCAAGATGCCTACAGGGGGAAGGGTTGAAACTCACATGACAACTGGGGGAATGTAAGCACATCAGAAACCTGCTATTGGCAAATGCATCTTTCATATTTTTTAATTAATGTTATTATTATACAACCAGACAAAAAGAAAACTACTCATTATTGTAGTTACTTCATAGCTTCAGAGCATTTTTTAACTTTCAATTTTTTTTAAACGTTTACAAAAGTGTAGAGAATTCTAAGAGAAATGTGAGAATTTTTCATGCCATTTATGTACACTGTCCCAGAAGAAAAGTGTAACTTCTTACATTCTTAAGAAATGAGGTGGTGACCTAAAAACTGAAAAGGAGCTTCTGTACATAAATATTGCATAAAGGAGTAACTTAGTACACAAGAGGAAAAACTTAAAAATAAAAGTGATCAGCAAGGAGTTCAATCCTAACTCTGCCTTGAATTCACTGTGAAACACTGGACAGTCATTTGATCTCTCTACACCATAAGGAAAATAAAAGGGCATTCTGAAGATCAATGGATGAAAATGACTTGCTTCATCAGGACAAAATGCCTACCAATGCATTTATCTCTTTACGGGAAAAATGAAACAAAATAGAAATGGGTGTCTTTTCTCCTTGGATATCCCAGAGCCAAAAAAGTCCTTATTTTATGATGGTGAGGCAGGTTGTAATGTGCAATCATAGATTTCCAGAGGGGCACTTTGGCAGTGACTAGCCAGAAATGGAGTCCTCAGAGGTTCCCCATAAAATTTCATCCACTATGTGTATCACGGGAGGTGTATTTCTGGAAGGCTGTCTTTTATGGCAAGACAAAGGGTAGTTCTCTCAATGAAAAAAAAAATGAGTTAATGTGACAAGATTAAAATGCAAGAATTATTTGCTTCATTTCACTTATTTCTATTTAACATCAAATTTGTTCTCACAAAACTGTCAATGGTTTTCTGAATACTAAAAAGAAAATCAGTATCTAAAGTCAAATTGAAGAGGAAATATTATAGCTTTTTTGCTTTGTTGTTATGTTTGTTTTATTGAAATAGGGTCTTGTTCTGTTGCCTGGCTAGAGCACCTCATCATAGCTTTCTGCAACTTCGTACTCCTGGGCTTGACCGATCCTCCTGTCTCAACCATCTAAGTAGCTGGGACTGTAGATGTGCACCATCACAACCTCCAAATTTTTCTATTTTCTGTAGAGATGGCATCTGGCTTTTGCTCAGGCTGGCCTCAAACTCGTGGCATCAAGCAATCCTCCTGCCTTGGGCCTCCCAAAGTTCTAGGATTATAGGGGTGGATATGGCTTTTTTTTTTTTTTTCATGTTTTCATTCCAGATTTGGACCAGTCATATCGTGTTTAGAATAAAAGAAAAGATTAACTTCAGAAAGGTTGAACTCTCCATCATCTGTCATTGACAAATGTGTATCTTTCATCCTCTTAAATCAAAGAATTGTCCTTCTTTAATAAGAAATGAGTGATTTGGGGGGGGCACTATTCAAAATTTTTTAAGCAAAAAGTAACCACAAAAAGCTGACACCATCTTTTAAGAGGCTGTTTTTGGACTTGAGAGTTTTGGTCAAATGTAGTTTCTATGATACAGAACACATACTCAATGTATTTAGGAAGGGGGAATCTGGTGGCACTTATTCTACCAAGCAGACGAGTGACCCTGATTAATTTCTTAGTTTCTCAGGGTAAGTATGAGCTGTTAGGGAATCTATCCATGAAATCTGACAGTCACAGGTTAAACTGAAACACGAGAAATAAATAAAAGTCATCCCAGTAATAATGAAGTTTCCTCCAAGTCCTGTTGCTATGGGATGACTAAGGTCTTTCCCAATTATGTCAAATTATTCTAGACATCAAAGACTAAGGCCACTAATGGAAAAAAAAATAATGGTAGGAATTTCTGATTGTGGATTAAGAAAAAATTAACACTATGTTGAACAGTAGTGGTCATAGAGGACAACCTTCTCTGGTTCCTGTTCTAAGTGGAAAAGCTTTCACTTTTACTCCATTCAGTATAATATTAGCAGTGGGTTTGCTGTAGATGGGTTTGATCAGAGTATGAAATGTGCCACCTATGCCTATATTCTTCAATGTTCTAATTCTAATAAAAAGGATGCTGAATTTATCAAATCTTTTTCTGCATCAGTTGAGAGAATCCTATGGTCTTTGTTTTTGCTTCTGTTCATATGGTAAATTAAGTTTATGGACTTGGGTATGTTAAATCAGCCTTGCTTCCTAGGATAAAACCTACTTGATTGTGATGAATGATTTTTTTAATGAGAAGGTATAATCTATTGGCTAGGATTTTACTGAGAATTTTTGCATCTATATTCATTAGTGTAATTGATCTAAAGATCTTCTTTTCAGTTGGGTCTTTTCCTGGTTTGGGGATCAGGATGATGTTTGCTTCCTAGAATGTGTTGGGAATGTGTTCCTTCCTTCTCAAGTTTTTGGAATAATTTCTACAGTGTGATATAAACTCTTCTTTGAAGGTTGAATATAATTCTGGTGTGAAGGCATCTGGACCAGGGCTTTTGGGGGGGGAGATTTTTTATTGTTTCTTTGATCTCAGTACTTGAAATTGGTAAATTCAGGAGATCTATTTCTTCTTGGTTAAGTCCAGGGAGAGGATGTGATTCCAAGTTTTGCTCCATTTCCTCCACACTGTCTAATTTATGGGCATAGAGTTTCTTATAGTATTCAGAGATAATCTCTGTATCTCTGTGGCATCTGTTGTTCTTTTCTCTTTATCATTTTTGATTAAGGCTATTAGAGATTTTACTTTTATATTTCTAGTTAATCTGGCCAAAAGTTTATCAATTTTATTTTTATTTTTTCAAAAACCAAGTTTTTTTTTCTTTTTTGTAAATATTGGAATTTTATTTATTTATTTATTTTAATTGTTGGGGATTCATTGAGGGTACAGGAAACCAGGTTATACTGATTGCATTTGTTAGGTAAAGTCCCTCTTACAATCATGTTTTGCCCCCAAAAGGTGTGGCACACCCTAAGACCCCACCCCCCTCACTCCTTCCCTCTCTCTGCTCTTCCTTTCCCCACCCCTTCCTCATTCTTTGTCTTTCTGCTCTCCCCTTCCCTCACCCCCACCGTGTCATTAATTGTCCTCATATCAAAATTGAGTACATGGGATTCATGCTTCTCCATTCTTGTAATGCTTTAACTAGAATAATGTGTTCCACAAAAACCAACTTTTTATTTTGTTAATTTCCTGAATAATTTTTTTCTTTTCAATTTTATTACTCACTGATTTAATTTTGCTTATTTCTTTTCTTCTGCTGGATTTAGGATTAGACTGGTCTTTTTCTAATCTAAAGGAAAAGATGGTTTGTGAGTTTGTTGATGCATTCTCTTTCTGTTTTTCAAATGTCAGCATCTACTGTGATAAATTTTCCTCTTAAGACTGTTTTTGCTGTATCTGACAGGTTTTGGTAACTTGTATCTTCACTGTTGTTATGTTTGAGGAATTTCATAATTTCTGCTTTAACCTCTTCCTAAACCCAACTATCGTTCAGCATGTTTAATTTCTAGAAGTTCTAGCCAAAATAATCAGGCAAGAGAAGGAAATAGGGCAGAGGAGGTTAAACTCTTGCTCTTTGCTGATGATATAATCTTTTACTTAGAGAACCCCAAAGACACAACCATAAGACTCCTGGAAGTGATCAAAAAATACAGTAATATCTCAGGATATAAAATCAACATCCACAAATCAATAGCCTTTATATATGTCAATAACAGCCATACTGAGAAGCTAATCAAGGACACAATTTCTTCATAGTAGCTTCAAAGAAAATGAGATACCTGGGAATATACCTAACAAAAGTGGTGAAGGACATCTATAAAGAAAATTACAAAACCCCAAGGAAAAAAATGGCAGAGGATACTAACAAATGAAAGAACATACCATGTTCATGGCTGGAAAGAATCAACATTGTTAAATTGTCTATACTTCCCAAAGCAATCTACAGATTTAATGCAATCACCATTAAAATACCAACATAATACTTTGAAGAACTGGAAAAAAATATTTCTCCATTTCATATGAAACCAGAAAGAAACCCCATATTGCTAAGGCAGTTTTTAGTAATGAAAACAAAGGCAGAGACATCACCGTATCAAACATTAGGCTATATCACAGGTTCACAGTGATCAAAACAACATGATATTGGCACAAAAATAGGGACATAGACATTTAGAACTGAATAGAAAACCATGGGATGAAACTAACATCTTACAGCCATCTGATCTTTGATAAACCAAACTAGAACATATACTGGGAAAGGAAACCCGGATAACCACATGTAAAAGACTGAAACTGGACCCTCACCTTTCTCCATTCACAAAAATTGATTCAATATGGATAGAAGATTTAAATCTAAGTTGTGAAACAACAAAAATCCTTGAAGAAACTGTGGGGGAAAGCACATGAATTTATGGGCCTAGGGAAATATTTTATGAAGAAGACTTCAGTGGCAATTGTAACAACAACAAAAATAAACAAAAGGGATTTAATTAAAGAGAATAGCTTCTGAACAGCTAAGGAGACAACAACAAAAGCAAATAGACAACCTTCAGAATGTGAAAAGATAACTTGCTTATTTTGAATCAGACCAAAGCTTGATAACCAGGATCTACAGAGAACGCAAATTAATCAACAAATAAGAGCCAACAGTCTCTTATATCATGGGGCAAGAGAGAGGAATAAAACCAAAGAAAACAGACAAATGGCTAACAAACACGAAAAAATGCTCATCATCCCTAATTATCAAACAAACGCAAATCAAAACCACCCTGAGATATTACCTAACCCCTGAGAATGGTCCACATCACAAAATCTGAAAGCCGCAGATGCTGGTGTGGATGTGGAGAGAAGATAACACTTTTGAACTGCTGGTGGGACTGTAAACTAATACAACCCTTTTTGAAGGAAGTATGGAAAATTCTCAAAGAACTCAAATTAGACTTCCCATTTGATCTTGCAATTCTATTACTGGGCATCTACCCAGAAGAAAAAAAAATCCTTTTATCATGAGGACAATTTTGCACTAGATTGTTTATCACAGCTCAATTTACAATCTCCAAATTGTGGAAACAACCTAAATGCCCACCAATCCTGGAGTGGATTAATAGGCTGTGATATATGTACACCATGGACTACTATTCAGCCATTAAAAGAGATGGAGACTTTACATCTTTTGTATTAATCTGAATGGAGGTGGAATGCATTCCTCTTAGTAAAGCATCAAAAGAATGGAATGTACACAAGAATACAATGTACTAAATTCTAATATGAAGACAACAGATGGCCTAGTACATGGTGGGGGGATAGGGAAATGAGAGAGGGGGGAGAGGGAAAGAGGGAGGGAGATGACACACCTCTTGGGGTCAGGACACAATTATAGGGAATTTACCTAACAAATGCAATCAGTGTAACCTAATTCTCTGTATCCTCAATGAATCCCAAACAATAAAAAAACTAACTTATACATTTTTGATTGTGATTATAAAATACGTAATATAAAATTTAATTAAGTCATATATATTGCCTTGTATGATTCAAGGTATGGAAACTCATAAAATTTTAATAAATTTTGTAAAATTATTACACATTTTTATGTACATTTTTGATTTTACGACCAAAACATTATTGAATAAAGATAAATTTACTTTTTTTTAAAAAAAGAACAAATTAACATTTACTAAGCAACATGCTTAGAAATTAGTTAGTATCCTCCATATTACAGATGAGGAAAACTTGCTGAAAGCATTTAAATGACTTTTTCATCACTACTCTGCTGACAAGTAACAGATCATTAGTAAAATATGGACCAGAGTGACCATGCTATTCTCTGAGTGTCACATTGCCTCTCCTCCTTGAAGACACTGAGGAAAATCTATTTTCTGGCCAAAGGAACATAGAATTAAATAGATTTAGTGAGAAAAATGACAGTTGTAAAGTTAGAGAAATACTCCTTGGATTAGAGATAATTTTTATTTAATCTCTGTTAACATCTAAGAAAGCAACTACAATATTTAAAACACCCCAATTGAAGGAAATTGCTATAGATACCAAACCTTTATGGTCTAATAAGAAAGTCTGGAATATGGATCAACTTTTTAAATAAGTAAGTCTTTCAAATAATGAGGAAAAGGGGGGATTTAGATCTTGAATCAACTCTACTGATTCAAGTCTTTGTTCAAATGTTACCACTTTGCAGATCTTGTTGGCCATCGTCTCTTTAGCAGCCACTCTGCTCTACTACTTTCCTGCCATTCTTCTTCAATGTTCATCTCCACAGGTACCTATTTGTGTACGAGGTTGCCTCTCCCACTGACACGGAAACTCCATGAGGGTTGGCACATTGTTTTGTTACACTCTCTGTTGTAGTATCAGTCCTAGAAAAGTGTCTGGCACTGCAGTTAGCACTTACTGCATTGGGGACTGAATGACTGAGTGAATGAAGAAGGAGGCTCTTCTTTCTCCCTAATGATCCTGCGAATCCTTCCTGAAACCACCCTGTCAGCTGTAAAGGTGCTGACTCCTGCTTTAAACTTCTACCCCCAAAGAGATAGGAGTCATGGTTTTATTCTCAGCAGCACAGCTAAGATCATCTAGGAACAATTAAATAAAACACTACTAAGTGCCAAGGAATAAAGTACGAGAAGTAAACATTGTGTCTTGTGGTGGCTAGATGATAAATTTGGCTGTCCCTTCAAAACCTGCAGGCTCAGAGCCACCTTCATGGGGCCAGGGAAAGAGCAGGGAACTCCAATTCAGCTCTGTGGTACCTGTGCTGTCTCCTCTTGCTTCTTGCCCTACACTGCTCTCACACACTCACAAACACAGACTTATTTCCAGAGGAGAAAACCCACAGCATGATCCACCAGACACATGTTCACAAAGGCACATTAACCTGAATTTGGAAGAATGTATCATGGCTTGATTGGGGGATTCTGTGAAAGACCTGCCTGAGTCCCTTTTCTTAAAATAGGTATAGTGAAGACAATTTCTCAGCCTGCAGTGAAAGTTGCCTCTCAGAGAGAACGTAACGAGCACATCAAACAGAGACACAGGTCACAGAAGCCTCTCACAGGAGCATAGAGATGAACGTGATGATCAAACCTCCCAAAGATGGTTTCCACACACTGCCAGTCACACACAGTTTTCTAGAATCCTTCCATCTTCTTGTGTCAAGAGGTGAGGTCGAATATTCCTCTCTCACTGTGCTTGTTACTTGTTTACAACCATCAAAGGATGCTGAGTGGCTTGTGAAGGTAGGTCATAAAAGGCAATGCATCTTCCACCTTCATTCTTAAAGCCTCCGCACCCCCATGTGAGAAGTCCAGTTGACCAGAGGCAACCATTCTGCAAAGACCTCAAATTAGGCCACGAAGACACAGGTGGGAGGTTCCAAGATGACCTGAACAGAGACATGTCTGGACAGCACTGGGCAGCTCCAGCTTCTCATTCTTCCAATGAGAGTCACCACCAGACTGAAACTGTAGTATCAGAACCACTGGCAGGTAGTCCCTGAATTCCCAGCCCACAGAAACCGGAAGAGATAACAAAACGACTGATGTTTTTTCAGACTCTAAGTACTGAATTGATCTGTTGCACAGCATCAGCTAACAAGAATTACAACCCAAAGCCCTGAACATCAGAAGAAAGAGCTTGTAGAAGGGAAAGTGTGTATCCATCATATTTCTAAGTATGGTAGGTGGGTGAAGCAGATGGTTTTATTGCTTCAACTTGCATATAGTAGAGGAAATCACAGAGCAAAGAAGTGACTCTCCATAATCAAACACATGTAGAGCCAGAAAACAAAGCACACTCTGTCTTCCACACTTGGGACATTCACTTCATACTCCTACCAAAACACTTGGAAAGAGCTTACATGTAATATTACTTATACTTCGATCCACTAGGTATTGCATTTTTCCCCTCAGCGTGGGAAAGAAAATTTATTAGAAAAATGATTTGTTGAAATAGTCCCTAAAGCAGTTTGAAAATTTAACATAGCACCATAGATTTTGTTCCCTGAAAATCTATGAATTGCTTTTATTCTTGGCTTTCCTGGGTGTTGAAGACCAGCATCAGCAATTTTATATCGAATAATTTTTGTCTGACATGGAAGAATTTATATGGATAGAAACAGGTTGCTTGGTGTCTAGGATGGACCCCATTCACAGGACAATACAAACTGCAAGCTTCTTGCTGGAAGCCAGACCAGTAGCAGCAATCCTGCCCACCAGGGCTACAGGACTCAGGCTGTCATTGTGTTCTTCACTGTGAACTCAAGTCATCCCCCAACTCTGACAGTCTCACATAAGTTGAACTCTGAGGAAATACACGGGCCCTCACCTGATGGTACCTGTATGGCTCAGATTTCATAGACCCTGTTTGTGCTTTATCTTCTGATTGGCCATTCTTGGGAGCTGCCATGCGATAGGCAAATAGGTCTACTCAAGGGACAAAAAGTAAGAATTTTTTTTTATGATGGATTTTTTAAAATAATTTTATTAAATCATAATTGTGTACATTGGTGCAATCATAGGGCAGAATGTGCTTCATATACAATCAGAAATATTTTGATCGTACTGTTAGAGATAGCCTTCATGGTATTTTCTTGATCACTATATAAAGACATTGA